>JAQQAE010019388.1:0-10945 GCA_029823295.1 Pseudamia nigra | reverse complement strand
TGTCCTCCTTCACCACATCCATAAATCTCCTCTTTGGTCTTCCTCTAGACCTTCTGCCTGGCAGTTCCAACCTCAGCGTCGTACTACCGATATATTCACTATCCCTCCTCTGTACATGTCCATCTTGTGTATTAATTTTGTTAATTTAATGATGTTTTTCCTTAATCCAAAAAAATTAGCATCCAATTTCATCATATTTGAAAAAAAAAAACCCTTGCAAGCAGTGTTAAGCACTGTAGTCTAATCTTTGTGTGTTTATTATGTCTACAGTAAAGACAGTCAATATGTTTTCTGAGTTTCCTGAAAATTGTCACATTTTCACTTAATTTCTGAGGTGATACCTATTCACCATAATAAGACCACTATAATTTGAAAATACACTTTACGTAATGGAGAAAAAAAGTTCCTTAAAGTAAAACAGATGCTAAGCATGGCCATTGAAATGAGTGATGTGATGTTTCACTCTAAATGGTATTTTGAACACTTAATTTTCTGTTTTTGTACACAAATAACAAAAACAATCTATAATTCTTAGATTAGTTAACTTAATTTGAAATTAATATTGTTTCCAGATAACTCCATATCTCCAAGTCTTTCTATGCCAACATGTTTTTTGTATTCTACAGTGAACTCCTTTTCATGCCTTTTACATTAATACTGACACTTACTAACCTTGTCATGTTCTCTAACCCTTAACCCAAATACGGGGCCAATACACTTCAATAATAAGGAACTAATTAATGACTATGTGTTCCTGATTTTCCAATAACCATTTTTGTAATTCATCATTCATCTTAATAGCCACACATTTCTCCACATATGAGACACCACATTATATTTATAGACCTACAGTTTTTTAGTTCAGCAAAATGGATGTGCATGTGTTTATATTTCAACATAAATACTGACTGAACTGTCTTCTTTTTACCATTAGCTTCACATAAATCTAAACTTGAGAAACATGTTGATGCTGATTAATGTCCTCCATCTTTACTTTGCAGAAACCAAAGTGCTTTTAACCATATGTGCGTAAAAGAAACCATATTTTATTGTGTGATGTATATTCTTGCTGTCAGAATGTATAATGATTCACCGAACCGATACTAAACACGGTCTATATGTGTTTACTTTATTACAGGAGGCGCGACGTCCAATGAGAGAAAAGCTCTGATGTCAGAGTTGAAGATCCTGATCCACATTGGACATCACCTGAACGTGGTCAATCTGCTCGGGGCCTGCACCAAGCCTGGGGGTGAGCACATCTACAGGGAACATACATACGTACAGCTAGAGTGTCTACATGTTCTTAAAGACTCAAAATGTCTTAAATCTAAGGCCTTTGAGGTCATTAAATAGACTTACATTAAAATTAGTCACATCTTAATCAACACCAACATTTGATCTCATTTCATTTCTTTCAGTCAAAGTGAGTTGAATCCAAACTTCTGATGCTTTAAAGCTTCAACTACATGTCATGTGTGGCTCTACTTTGTACTCACGTTCATCTGTTGGGAAACTGTAGATTTGTTCCTTTTGTGAGAGTATTTAGCTAATTTTTTAAACAGTTTGTGGATTATTGGCAATTTTCATCTTATTACTATTTTGTGCAGTTCTATTGACTAATTTGTCAATTTTTGACCAATGCATGCATTATTTTGTTTTTTACTGATTATTCTGTGCAGTTTTTGTTTGTGTTGTAGAATAAAGTATATTGTTTGCTTTTGGTCAATTTATGGATTATTTTGGTAAATTTACTTCAATTATTTTTGATTATCTTTTCATGCTGTGCCATATTTTGTAAATTTTTTGTCAATTTGTAGATAATTACTTTCTTGTTCTTTTCAATTTATTGATTATTTTGTCCAGTTTTTGTTCATTTGTTGGTGCACTTTGTGAATTTCTGGTCAATTAATGGATTCGTTTTGCTCAGTTTTTGTTTTAATTCAGGTTCTTGACTCTTTTGTTCTACTTTTCCCATATTTTGGAAGCAGCTGCTCCTTGTTTGTAGTTTATTTTGGTCATTTGTATTTATCATGGGATTTTTTTTTCCATCTTTATTCATCATTTTTTTAATTTAGTGGAATAATTTATTTAACTTTTCCTGTTCATTTTTGTTTATTTCCTTGATTATTTTTTTAGTCTTGATTCATTTTTGATCTTTTTTTTAAAAAATATCACATTATGTTATATGGAAAATATAGCTATTGTGGATTAACTGTTAAAATGAAAAAGTCAAGTGCTGCCCTGATAGTGTATCATCAGGGCAACACTTGACTTTTTCCTAATGTTTTGCACAAGTAGGTCAAGGCAGTAACTATCCAAACAGCTCTAGATAACTAATTACAATGTCAGAAAAGTTTAAAATATCATCTATATCTGTGAGCCTTGTCTTTACTATATGACACTAATTAAAACTGTACCATCTGAACAGGCCCTTTGATGATAATTGTTGAGTTCTGCAAATACGGCAACCTGTCAAACTACCTGAGAGGTAAAAGGGACGATTTCATTGTCTACAAGGTGAGTCTCACGTCAACAGTTACTCTTTCCAATTAGGGTTATAATTATATATGTATATATTATATATTTCATATCCTGTTATGTAATGATGATGATTTACTGTGATAAATATATTTTTTTTCTGTTGTCCTTTAGGTTTGGTTACATTGTCATATTTTTAATGTATATTTAAATGTAAAATAATTTAAATGACCATTTTACCATTTATTCTGATCGTAATGACAAACTGTGCTTGGTTAATTTATTTTGACATAATGTCGTGAAACATTTTTCATCTTATTACATCTTTACATTGTTTCACTCCATTTTAAAAAAAATCTTTTTTGTCTTTTTGCACCTTTTTGTATTTTTGTATCTTTTACATTGTTTTTTATCTTTTTGCATCTTTCATATATTTTTGCAACATTTATGCTGTTTTTTTGTCTTATTGTGTATTTTTTGTGTTTTTGACTTTTACCTAATTTGTACCTTTTCAAGTATTTTATATTGTTTTTATTTTTGCATCTATTTTGTCTTTTACATCATTTTTATCTTGTTGCATCTTTTTTACATTGTTTTATTTGTCTGTGTCTTTTATGTCATTGGTAGCTTTTTGTGTTTTTTTTTTCATCTTTTACGTCTGTGTTTATATATGTTTTATTTTTGCATTTCGGGTTGTTCTCAATATTTATATCTTTTTTTATCTGTCGTGTCTTCATGCAACATTTATGCTACTTTTGTTTTTGTGTCTTTTATGTCATTTTTATGTTTTTGTGTCTGCTACATAATGTGAATTTTTTTTTTGCATCTTTTACATTGTTTTTATCTCTTTCTTCTCTTTTTGTCTTTGTGCATCTTTCACATAATTTTTTTAATCTTTTTGCACCTTTTTTGGTTTTGGTGTCTTTCATATCGTTTTTATCTTCTTGCATCTTTCATGTCTGTTTGCAACATTTATGCTCTGTTTTGTTGCTGTTGTTTTTATACTTTTTTGCTAAATTTACACTGTTTTGTCCTTTTGCATCTTTAACATTGTTCCTTTTGATATGGGCGCTTTTAGAATGAGAACATTTTTGCCCAGATCTATTTCCAATCCTCTTGTTTTCTTATCAGTGTAGCTGTGAACGTGTGGAATTGATGACTGTTTTGACAACCGTGCAGAAACCTCACACACTATCAGCAGTCTCTAACCTCATCTCTTTTACCATGATGAATGTGTGGTGGTCAGAGCCAGGACGGTAAAGTGGTGTCATCGGGATCGGGCTGCGAGCTGAGCGAGCTGATGAAACGCCGCCTGGAGAGCGTGGCCAGCACCGGAAGCTCAGCCAGCTCCGGCTTCATCGAAGATAAGAGCTACTGCGACTCGGAGGAAGACGAAGAAGGTAAAGGCCAAGCGTGTCTTCCCTTCCACCCCTTCTGTTTGTCCCCCTCCTCATCTCACCTCTGCTCCTCCTCCGAAATGAAAGCTCCCCTCAGATTGTTTTCTATCCCCACTCTGATGGGATATTTCCTCCTCCTGTTCAGCAGCACAATCGCCTCCTCAGCAGTCACTGTCACCCCACTGAGCGGAGGGAGGCGTCTGTTTGCTTCCTGTCCTGACCTGCCTCTTCTTTACTCCGAGGCTCCAGGCTTGGGGGACTGCACGTTGCTGTAAATGTGTTATTTCTGGTTTGATTAGATGTTGACTCAGGTGGAACAGTGGAAGCGCTCCTCATGAGTTCCTCTCCCAGACCCCCAACCACTACACTATTCACCTACCATCTGATAAATAGGCGGAATTTGTTCTTACATCTCATCTATGAAGGATGTTTTAAAGACAAGACTGCGTAGGAGCAGACACGTACGTGACAGGATGGATGGTCAAAACGACATGTTACAGTCCAAAACTTTCCACATGGGAGACATTACGGCTTCATTTTGCCTGATTTATCTGACCCGTTCCGCATGCTGCTGATCACACTAGGCTGCATTTCAAAATACACCTAAGCTTGTTTACGTAAAGACCATGATTAAAAAAAGACCCTCACTGGATTTTCTTCATATGTTCTTGTGTCCCACAGAAAGCGAGGATTTATATAAGAGGGTCCTGACATTGGAAGATTTAATTTGCTACAGTTTCCAAGTTGCAAAAGGCATGGAGTTTTTGGCTTCTCGCAAGGTATTTATTCTCATCTTCATATAAGTCACTCAAAGGAACATACATTTTAGAACAATAAGCAGCCTTTTCTAACATCAGATTTTCTGGGGAATTGTGGAATTTTAAACCATAAAAAGCAGCTTATATGCACTGAAATTAGGACAGTTTAGTGTTATACAGAGAAATAAGATATAAAATCACTGTCAATCTCATGCATTATACCAAAAATATAGAGTAGAAGCAGGAGAGCTGATTGAAGACTTTATTTAAATCTACAGTAGCTGTAAATCTTATGGAAAATATTCCAGAGCCATAAGTGTTTCCCTCACCTTCTGGCTCAAGACCTGTAATCTCCTTGAGACAATGTATTTTATTGTTTATATGTAAAAGGTAATAATGTGACAAATGTACAATGTAATAAGCAATTTGGGCAAAAACTGAAATGAATTTATTCATAACTAACAGAATGAATTAAAATGAACAAGAAGGATAAGAAAATAAACAAAGAAATGAACATAATCAACAAAATTAAGAAATGGTAACAATATATTTTTAAAAAATGAACAAAATGTACATTTCAATGAAGGAAAATGAACAAAATAATAAGCTAAATTAACAAGGTAATAAACAAAAGTGAACAACATAATTAAGAAAATAAAAACTGGACAAAACAATAAATGACAATGAGCAAAATAACCAACAAAATGAAACAATGTAGAAAAATTGCAAGACAATGAAGAAAAATAACCAAAAAAATTAACAGAAGCTGACAAAGCAATCACAAAACTAAATGAACACAGATGTAAAAAAGGAACAGAATAATCCAAAAATGAACAAATAATGTGTGAAAATGAACCATAGGATCAAGAAAATAAACAAAGATATATATATATAAAACTATAATAAAAATGTATAAAATGGAGGGAAAATGTCAAGAAAATGAAGATCAATTAACTAGATAATAAAAGGACACAAAAGTAAGCAATGTAGACAAAAACAAGAAAATACACAAAGTGATCACGAAAATCAGCTAAAGTCAACAAAACAATTATGAAAATAAAGACAACGAACAATAAACAAACATAAATATAAAAACAGAATCGAATAATCTAGAAAATGATTTTTTTTTAAACGTAGGAAATAATCAACAAAAAAAGCATAAATGGGTACAAAATGAATGACAAAATTTAAATAAATGACAAACTAATCATCCAAAAAAAGAAAAACTACTCAAAAAATGTAAAAATAAATAAATAAATCAAAATAATGAACAAAATTAGCAAAAAAATGAGTAAAAAGTCCGTTTGGGAAAGCCGTTTGTACGCAGCATATGACATCTTTAAAATGTGGATGTTTGGCTTTAAAACTTTTTTACTCAGACATCCGTTTTTTTTAGGTCAGATATCATGAGGAATTTTAATCTAGAACTCATTCATTTTTGAAGTCATTCATACGTGGGCACGAGCGGATGGAGCTGATTAGAGAATGAAGCCATTGTTGCGTGTAACGTGTTCGAGACCATGCTCAGCTCGGATATGGAACACATCATTTCCTATTGTAATGTCTCTGATGACTTGACCATGTGTTGCCCCACAAGAAGCCATACATTATATTATACCGCACTCGACACTAATTATGGACATAGCCACTGCAATAAACCTGGCCTCGTGCCTATCACTGTCAAGTTGAATAACATTACTGTTCTTCTCTCTTTTCATCAGTGCATCCATCGTGATTTGGCTGCGAGAAACATCTTACTGTCTGAGAACAACGTGGTCAAGATTTGTGATTTCGGACTCGCTAGAGACATCTACAAAGACCCGGACTATGTGCGCAAGGGAGATGTAAGTTCATTTCATCTAATGTCACAGCTCAGGGTCTGTCTTCCTAAGAGCTCCTATCGTAGGAGTTTTAGCCTAGGAGTGAGCGACTCTGAGCAATGACTGAACTAAAGCTTGTATCTCAGTGAGGAGGCGCAGTCGACCCCATTGCTCTGTATGTCACATGATTTGGAATGCTGTCTCTGGTAGATCATACCTGTCCACAAAAAAGGTTTTCACATGAAAATGTGGAGAATGAACAGAGAATCCGCAGGACTAATCAGAGACCTTTAAGACAACACATGGTGCTAAAGTATTTGATGCTTTTGTTGAATATATAATCAACTACATTTCAGATATAGCTCTAAAAGGTGTGTAGACACTTATTTGGCAGCATTATTACAGTCATTAGTCTTTTTTTATCGAGTCGTTGTGTTTGGATGATGACTTCAGTTTAGTTTTTAGTTTTACAAGTGCTTTATTTATAGAATCTGAAAAAACAGCATGAAAAGAATAAATGACAGTAGTGTTTCAACTATGTTTCCTAAAGATCCATATTGTGCATTGAGAAACCACACCATAAATCTACAAAGCTCCTTAGAATTTCTTCACTAGGAGCAACTCTTTGCATGTGAATCTTTATGAATACAAGCCCAGTTCTATAGCTTGGGCTCATTTTCAGCTTTAAACAAATAACAAAACATTAATTTAAATTTTTTAAGTGCTTTCATTAAAGGTTCCATACTGCAAAAACTGGGGATTGGGTTTTGATATTTATTAAAAAATAAGAAATTATGAACTTGGACTGTAAAAGCCACACACAATAGAAAACAGGGAAAACAAGCCACTTTGATTTTTTTGTAGCTTGTGACATCACAAGTTGTACCGGTCACAGTCAAGCTAAAATATGCAGAGACCCCAAGTCCTGCCCACTTAACAAGTTAAATATCCAAACAACTGGCAAAATGGAATAATCCTGTTTGTTTGCTTACAGGCTCGGCTGCCGCTCAAGTGGATGGCACCTGAAGCCATTTTTGATAAAATCTACACAACTCAGAGCGATGTTTGGTCCTTTGGTGTTCTCATGTGGGAAATTTTCTCTCTGGGTAAGTTTGACTTGTTCATGTTTAAGTGAAATTTTAAAATTAACGTGTACTAATGTAGGGCAACCTGATTTCATGTTATAATAACAAAAAATAAGATATTGACCAGTGTTGCAATGTGTGATGCTGACTTTCTTAGTTATTAAGTATAAAAAAAAACGTACTCGCTGCCTGCTCAGGCCTATAAACAGTCCTTGTATTTTCCATTTCTAAAATTAGATTTAAAAATCAACCAAAAGTAAACACAGTCAACAAGAAATCACCTAAAGAATCACCACAATAAACCAAAAATTTCACTAATATTTCTGTTCATTTGTGTGAATCTCTTAGATTTTTGCCATCTTGCTAACATTTGTTATTTTTAGCCAAAAAAATTAACTAATTTTAAAAAAATCTACAAAAAATAAGCTGCAAAAAAATCTGCAAAATGAACAAAAATGAGCAGACTCATCAACAATTCTAAAAAATAAATTACAAGTGTTGGCAGGATAATCAACAAAACATGAAGAAAATAAACAAAAATGAGCATTTATATTGCAGCCTTTGCAGTTTTATTTTTGCACATGCTGATATGGTGATTGTGATTTGATTTATTGTTTTATGTTTTATTGTATCTACACACAGGGGAGCAGAGGACCTTGTGTATGTGACACGCACACATCCAAATCAATCAAACATCCAATGCCAACATAAAAACCCCTGCAAACAGTAAATACAGTTAAATATCTATTGATCTAGACTGACAGCAACAACTCTTCATGATAAGTGTATGTACAAGTTTAAATCATCCAGATGTTAAGATTCATTTCACACTATTTAGTTCTTGATTGGTACGTCTTACATTCTGGCGTCCACATTCAATGTCACATGACTGGAGGATTTTATTATTCCGTTAGAGAACAACACAAGCTTAAGGGACTCATTCTGTACCTCTGCCATAAAACCTCACAAGATGTCCTGGGTAATAACTGTCTTCTTGCACAGTCTAATTATTTCTTGGGGACAAAAGACCCAGGCTTGCATTATTAGCCCACTTGTGTTAAAACATTCAGTCCGGCTGTGTTTTTGGTATAAGCATGGGGCATTAAAATGACAGAACAGCCTTTATTTAAGCTATCCGATTGTTCCCAGTCGGCAACAAAAACTCTGTGTAGCCAGATCAGTGTAAATGTGTGTCCCTGCTGTGAAACCACTGCAGCCTTTAAGACAGCATTGTGTGTAGGTGTGTGACTGCCTGTGCACCACGGCTCAGTGCTCACTGCATGTTTCTATAGCTGGACTCATCATGACATACTATATGTTCAAACACCGCCACGGGAAGTGCCAGACAGAGGGAAACTTGAATGGATGTGTGGCTTTACTCTATGCTGCCTTTGAGCCTGTGTCGCTTAAAAGAACAGTGTGTCAAATTGTATACCCTTTAAAATGTAAAGCACGCTGACGTCAATATCGCACTCTCCTCTCTGCCTCTTTATGTCTCTTGGCACTTTCTCACCATATGTTTCATTAAAGTAACACTTATACATCTGGGTGCCGTTAGCAGAAAATAAATCAAATGAGGATACGAGGTGAACAGGGAAAGTGCTAAAGATGTGGGTTTTGCAACATGATCATATTTAGAGGTCAAAAGTTTCTGGGGAACCCAAGTGTGTTTTACAGAACAAAAAAATATGTTGTCATATAATATGCATGACATCATTTATGAAAACAGTGGATTTTTTTTTAGAAATAGAGATGAAGTGTTAATCGCATCACAAGTGTGGTAATATACTTAATACTAACAGGCAGACTGCTTACTTATATATTACAATGTGATAGAATACATCTTTTATTGGCATTATACTGTATAAATGGCCCCTTCTGAGTTTGATCAATGGGAGCTAACTTTGGAAAAAAATTACTTCTGAGTATCTGGAAATTTCCCGATGCTGGCTGAATTTTGCCCCCTTTTATACCTATGACGTACTGTATGTATAAAGAAAGTAGCAGCTTGTTTTCAAACTATTCCAAATAAATCCAATTTTATTTGTAAGAGCCATCCAGACCTGGAGAAAGTAAGATATCAATAAAACAAGTTACAGTAAATACATAAAACCAATACAAATAAGAAATGAATAAAATCTGGACACACAGAAAAATCCCACATAGTGCTAAAGTTAAGGAGGAAGAAGAAGAGGTAGGCATTAAGAAAAGATTTAGAAAAAAAGAAACATACAATATACAGATTAAAAAACAAGTAAGAAAATTTATGTTTTATGTAGAACTGTTTGAAATATAAGAAACTGAAACTGAGTGAAACTGAATCAAACAGTAATAATGAATACTGTAATTAGGAAGTGGCAAACGTGATGTCATTCTACGTTTGTCTCTCCACAGTCTGCTCAGAGTTGTTTAAGAGTCTGCAGCTCAACATGAACAGACATGTGGTCATTTTACTTCTTTCTCTATTTGATTTAAAAGGACGAGGTTAAATTTGCCCAGGTAGTAGCCATTTTGATGTTGTGACATACGTCAAAACTAACTGATATGTCACTAATTTTGCAACAAACTGCAACGCTCTTGATTTGTAAAACTGTCTTAAACTGACAAACATTGCAGTAGTAAATAACGCTGTAATTCAAATGGGTTAAAAAAAATTTTACGTCTCATACCACTGACTGTCGGGTCCGAAGTGAGTGGGACTTGGACTCTCCATTGGCAGTAGAAAAAGTAAAAACTGAAATCACAAACTCACAATGAGCAAAAAAATCTGAAACAATATGACCCCTAGACAGCAACACACATTGCATTTGTTTCCATTTTTTTGCAGCCAGTGTTAAAGTAAACAGTCTTTGATAATTCAAGAAACTCCACTGGATGAACAAATGGAAAACCATGTTTGTTTAAATAAAATTGCAGCATCATTCTCCCATATTTTTCTGTTTTCATTATTATTTTATCTTCTGAATATATTAAGTTCAATTTTTTTTTCCAATAAAATGAAAAAATGTTAAAATGCTTCATGTGCTGTTCTTAAATTGCCTGTTTAAAAAGAAATAGTGTCCAAAAACACAAATAAGATACTAAGAAAACAGCTTTGAATATGTGGAGCTGCAACTTGGAACATTTAGTGAATTTGTAATGCGGTGTAATGTGCCTAACATACAGTATAGCCCTTTACAACAACCCACAGAAGACATGTGCTTTATAAAAGATCAAACAGCACTAAAACACACACAGCATTAAAGATATTTGATTAAAAATAACTATCAAAGTAGGTCATAGTTTTATCTTAATATACTTCATGTACCCTAACTGATATCATTGGGATCTTGGAACTTCTATCTGCTCCTTTTGAGCACAGTTTAAATATCATTTTCTTTTGATACATGGAAATTGCTGCTGTA
>JAQQAE010019387.1:0-10945 GCA_029823295.1 Pseudamia nigra | reverse complement strand
TAGAGATAATCGGCGATTATGATTGGCGCTATACAAATAAAGATTGATTGATTGATTGATTGATTGATTGATTGATATGGATTATTTACAGTAAATAAAAAATGTTACAGCAGTTTATGATGATTTTTTTTTTTTTTTGGAGATGACATCTTCCCCTGCTGGATCTCAGCTGAGAAGTTGGGGAACCGCCGCTCTACCTGAAATCTTATTTGTGAATTGGACAGTGTTGCATTGGCATAATGTTTTTATAAGTGACATATGATATGCAGGATTATTGAGCCAAATGACACTGAGTTCACTCCTATCTGATACTCAGGCTGGTACACAGATGTAAACAGAGGCTTTGTGTCTCCCATCTGCTGTCGTTTCCATCATTACACTTGTTTTCATGAGGAATCCAAGCAGACTGAGGTAGGGCTGAAAATATTCTCAAAATATGTTCATGTCAAATCCAGAGACGGCTAGTACTCAAGTACATTTACTCTGCTACATGTACTTGCATTTTTTTTTACAGTTGTTGTTTTAGATAATACTTTTTACTCTTACACAGTTGCATTCATGGTGAAAAAAAACCTGTCACATGTCAATGAGTGATAGTGAAATTAACAAAAAATGAAGAATAACTAATAAAATGAGACCAATCAAATGTGCAAAACAATAAAATAAGTTAACAATAAAGAACAATGCAACCAAGTACATGAACTGAAACAAAAATCTACCTATTGAAACACAAATATACCTATTCCCTTAAAGGAGACATATCGTGAAAAATCAAGTTTTTATGCTAATAAAACATGCTCCTAGTGCACAGAGCTTTTCTGATCCAGTTACTTGGACTCAGGTCAGCTTTTGCCACGGTTCCCTTCACACCAGTCCCTACTGGTGTCTTGTCTCATTTGCATAAGCCACGCCCCTATGAACTCTGATTGGTCTGACTGCGCTATCATTCAGAAAAATGAACAACCAACCAGAACGAGGAGCAGGGAGGGAACAGCACGGGATATTTCTCAGCCATGATTCAGAGAAGGGAAAAGAAATCAGCAAAGAAAACAGCACTGAGAGGGATTTGAAGCTTAAAACCACATTCATATCATCTTTATGGTCCATAAACTTTAAATATTATGACAGAAAACTAGTGTGACCCATGGGAATCCACAGGTTCTACAAACGGTAGTGTTTATAAAATGATGGAGCTGACTTTTTTTTTTAAACTTAGTCATAAATTACAATAAACATGTATAATTTTTGAAATTATACATGTTTGAAATTAAAGAGAATGTTTTGTGAATAATCATACGTGCTATTGTCACATTTAGTTGATGTTATGTTCGTCTCAAAGCTGAGATGTGTCTTCTGATTTACTGTTCATACTCTTGTGGAGAGACAATATTTTGTGTTACAATGAATTATCTATGAGTCCTTGTTTTGAAGTTGCGTCAATTTTCACAAACACATCAGGAAGTGGAAAAAGCCACATTGAGCTGTCCATGTGAAAATACTGGAGATGATGAGTAGATGCCTACTTTGTCAAAGGTGTCAGCTTCACTCTGGGTGTGAAGTGGGTAATGTTATTTTTGAGGTAGCATCATGGTTGTTCAGTGTATTTTGAGGTAAATCACTTATTTCTCAAAAAATATCGGTCCTATTGACAAACCGTTTTCGCTACTGTGATCCTTAAATCAAAATACATAAATATATGAAACGCCAAAGGTCAGATCAGCACAGTTTACAACTTGTAAAGCAGACACACACACACGCATGTACACAGAGTCTGCTTCACTTTTATAATACAAAAAGAAGAAGAAGAGAAGATTAGGACGTGTACCTGAATGCATCAGTTCAGATAACATTAGGAAGGGTACCTGAATGCATCACTGAATATATTGACAGTGCATATATTGATAACATTAGGCGGTGTTCCTGAACACATCAGAGCAGTAAATCACTTATTTCTTGAAAAACATTGATCCAATTGACAAACTGTTGTCACTACCATGATCCTCGACCCAAAACACACAAGTATGTGAAACAGCAAAGGTCACATCTGCACAGTTTACAATTATAAAGTGGACAGACACAAACACACACACACACACATACAGAGTCCACTTCACTTTTATAATACTGTATAGATGCTTTAAAATGATCAAGTAAATTAACAAAAACTAACAAAGTAATTAACCAAATTTAACAAAAACCAATAAAATACACAACAAAATTAACAAAAATTACCAAAATAATCAAGTAAATAAGCAAAAAATGAATGAGCTGTATACGATACTGATTCCATGTTACGAAGTTACTCAATACTTGAGTACTTTTTATGAGATACTTTTAACTCTTTCTCAAGTGCTTCTTTTTAGAAGTACTTCTACTTGAGACAGTCTAATTATAAAGTAACAATACTTTTACTTGAGCACTGTGTCTGTTTATTCTACCACTGCTCAAATCACAATTTACTGAAGTTCAAACAATAATTTATTTTTGGGTACTGACTTAAAGTTGAAGGAACCAAATTACCATTTGTGATTTTAATTTATATATTAAATATGCAGCAAAATGAAAAGTATCTAAAAGCACTGAGAAGAACAAGATTTAAAACAGCAAAAATACTACACATTGAGATGTGTTTGCATTAGAATATTTAAATGTACAAAAATAACATACATAAGAATGGAGTTTTATTTTAGCATATTTCAGCTTATTGTGTTTAGTTTTATGTATTGTTGTGAATGACAAAAACAGACAAAACAATCTTAAAAGTAAACTACTATATAGAACTTTTATTCCTTAAACCACCTTAATAAATTTAAAATCTCTGAGTCCTCCTTTCTGTCCTCTGCCATTTAGCTCTACAGATCCTCTCCTCTGACTGGATTTTATGTTTTTCTCTTCTTATGGTCTGATTTGTCTCTGTACTATTTGTCGAGGTGAATGTTTTCATCTGCAGCCAATCACATGGTAGGATTTAAATGTCCAGCCAATCAGAGCATTGCAGAGCTCATTGGGTGGAAGCAAAAGACAATGACCAGGCTGTTCATTGATCTTAGGTTGTAATTCCACCGCTTGGCCACTGGGGAACCGATCGTCCAGCTCCAAGAAGTTTTTTTCCTATAGATACATGTGATTCTATCTGAAAATACTAAGTGAATAATTTTTTTTCATGGGTCATTATGGTCTCAAACGTTTTATTTGGATCCACTAATAAATAATGTGATATTTCATCTGCAACTTTTTGTTCAGTTATAAAGATATTACTGCAAATAATCCAACGTGCTGGAGTTTGATTGACATGTCGCTATAGTAACAGCTCACTAGTGAAGTCAGACCGATTTAGACCTTCGTATCTTCTATTTATTCTCAAAGCGCTTTACAGTACACTGTCTTCCATTCACACATCCACAAACATTCATACACAATGTGGGGTTCAGTGTCTTGCTCAAGGACACTTTGGCCTGTGGACATGAGAAGCCAGGGATTGAACCTCTCACCCTTTGGTTCCTGGACAACCGGTTCTACCCATTGAACCACAGCCGCCCTCTTACACTAACAACACCGTAATAAGACTTTGTTTGACATTGTGGTGAAGTGTTACTGCATCAGTAAGCTAGCGGCTAGTATTAGCTTCCCATGAATCCCCTGGCATGGTTACATCCTGTTTTTGGCTCAAAGATGCCATCCAGGAAGTGACAACTTGATTGGCTTCAAAACAGCCCTTCAGAAACCAATGGGTGACGTCACGGCCACTTTGTCCAGTTATATATACAGTCTATGATTAATATATACAGACTATGATTAATATATACAGTCTATGATTAATATATATACAGTCTATGGGCGGAAGCAACTCTCCAAAACAAACACAGAAGTTTTTCAGTGGTTTAGGTGAGTTTATGCTATAGATGGAACACACTCTGAAAAACACCAGAAAACCTCTGTTTGCCTCTGTTCCATAATGTGTTCTAATGCCCACTTCATCACCAGTCCTCTGTCATGCTGTCTAGACAGAGGGGAGGGGGATGTGTTTGAATAATGCTATTAAAAAGATGCAGACGTTATCTTTAAAAAGATCATATCAATCAACAATTATAAACCAAGTACATGAAGTTGGTGTTTTACACATAAAAAGTGCCCCCCACCACTCTGATGTAGTGTGAACGTGTCCTCACCCTGCTCGGTGCACCCCTGGATGGCCTGGCTGTACATGTCCAGCGCATCTCCAAACTGCCCCTGTTTGAAGAGGTGGTTGCCCTGGTTCTTGAGTCGGGCCAGGTGAGGCGGCAGGGCTCCGGCGGGGGCGTCCAGGTAACTTGTGTCCGCTGGGGGGCCGTGCTGCTGCTCCTGTCCACCTGCAGGGACGTTTTCCTTCTGTGTGCCATTGGCCACCCCCCTCTCTGCACACCGCGGACTATGGGGTTTTCCCACATTCCCTCCTCCTCCTCCTACGCGGCCCCTTGTTCCGCTCCCCGCTGTGTTCTGCTCCGGTCTCCCCCCTCCTCCTCCTCCTCCTCCTCCTCCTCTCCCTGCTCCTCCGCTGCCCGGGGGTCTGTCCTGTGCGTTCCCCATCGCTTCGCTCCCCTCTGCGGTGTGTTTGAACGCCTTCTCCCCTCCTGACGCTTCTCGCAGAACTGCAGTTACATCAATCTGCGGCCGGGGATTTCTGCAAGACACGCCCCCTGAAACTACGTCAGACCGACGTCAGAGTAGGGGGCGGGGCCGCAGCGGTGCAGTGCAGCAGCGCGAGAGGACACCTGTTGGGAGGGTCTCACCACAGATCATGAGCAGGGGCGTGAATCTAGAGGTCTGTGGAGTCAGGTGCCCGTGGGGTCAGTGGCCCCTACGGACACCTAGGTCCGGATGGAATGGGGTAGATTTCATTTGAACACCGGGGGCAGTAGAGTGGGGGTCCTACCGTAAAAAATTTCAACATCAACCACATAATGTGCTGCATTCTGTTGACTTGTACGGACAAATTCTTTTATGATAGAAATGTTTTTATTAAAAAAAGGAAAAATAAATTTCAATTGAAAAGTGACAAATTAAACTTTAACTGTGTATGTGACACTTATGTCAGTGATGATGTCATTTCATTTTAAATTCAAACACATTTCATTTTAAATTATGTGTACAACCATATGATCATTTTCAATTTATGAGGCAGGGAATTAATGAATAAATTGCACAACAAATTTCACCAAATGTTTAAGTGATCGTCGTTCACAATCATTCAAGGTATTTTTCCCGACCACATTTCTTTCTCAAAGATGTTGTTTCTCCACAATCCTTCTAGTTTTTAATAATGTGTTCAACAGTTCTTAATCCAGTTTTATTAGTTTCATTAATCTCCTTAGATGTTTTCTTTGCTTGATGCCAAGAATTTGACTCTTCTGACACAGATGAACATCTTTTCCACAACCACAGGATGTGTCTTTCACATGGTTGATTAAGAAATGAGAAGCTACTCACTGCATCAGTTAGGCTTTATTAACTTGTTTCCAGCTGAAACATAATCATTCATGCAGTAATTATCCAACGGGGGGCTCTTACTTACAGTATTTGCTTAGTTAAATCCAGGCAGTGACTTTTTTTGGCCTGGCAATGAACATCAGTATCAAACTATACCTGTTCCTTTATGAAAGATCTGTCGACAGTAAACCATATCAAAAGGGCTTGTGGAAGCGTCTACGTAATAAGCAAAAATCGGGACTACAAAATGCAAACCATCTGTTTCAATTTAATATCACCACAGCATAACTGTATACAGTATTTCACAAGTCTGTCTTATGCAATAGAAGCTGGACCTAGATACTGCTTAAGTAAAATAATGGCAGAAAAGTCAAGGTGTGTGAAAACATTTTTATTAAACTAAAGCACAATGACAAATCATTCAGGGGAACAACAAAAAAGTGATGAAAGTGGTTTGTTCTAACCATAACTTAGAGCCTTGTGGCCAAAGAATAAGCTGCTGTTTATGTTCATTTACATGGTCATCGACTACAAAAATAGTTTACAACAGAAAAAATGTTAACAGCGGCTCCTCTGCTCTTCACCGTGCGTCGAACACAACCACTGGAGTCAAAAAGTCAAGGGAATACACTCATGTTGTCATTTATTTCATGCAAATACAAACCCATCAAACAACGGAACGTAACCTGCTTAGTCATCAAACATCCATGCAACATTTCTATCACTAAGAATGAAGACACGTTACTACATTAAAATTTAAACTAGGTAAACCTGTGCCCAAACTTCAAATCACGATGTGTTTAAATTATTAAACACGGTGCTCTCTCATTTTTTTCTTGAACATGTTGCAGCCTGAATTTGAGAAATTGATGTATATTTATAAATTAGCTGATTTTCATAAAACATACCATCAAATACAGGGGTGCTCACACTTTTTCATCATGTGAGCTACTTATAAAATGACCAACTCAAAATGATCTACCTACTAGAAATTTGGTTAGACTACCAGTGAAGCCCCCTCCCCCCATACATGGAGTTAAAGGATACATCTTTTTGTTCTCTTCTTGTACATGATTCTGTAGCCACACTCTCTGCATCGAATTGGATCCCGGGCCTTGATTTCATTTTCAGTGTGGCATTCTGCAAATGAACAGAGAAAAATGATTACAAAAAACATATTTGAAGAATAAAATTGATACACAATCTGCACAGGATTACTATGTTAATATTCAGCTCGTACTTATAGCAGAATGTCACTATAGAGTTAAAAAAATATATATAACAAGAGCTAAAAATTGTCTGCAAGCTCTCACGAGTTTATGTCTACGTTCAAGAACCCAGAACTGGGAAAAGTTCAGAACTTAAGGTTAGTTGGTTTGACTCTTCACCTGGGACGTTATCAATCAAGAAACGCACAGTATCGGTCAAGAAACACACAGTATTGGTCACAAATTGCACAGTATCAATCAAGAAATGCACAGTATCGATCAAGAAACGCACAGTATTGGTCAAGAAATGCACAGTATCAATCACGAAATGCACAGTATCAGTGAAGAAACGCACAGTATCGATCGAGGAACGCACAGTATCGATCGAGAAACGCACAGTATCGGTCAAGAAATGCACAGTATCAATCAAGAAATGCACAGTATCAGTCAAGAAATGCACAGTATCAGTCAAGAAATGCACAGTATCTGTCAAGAAATGCACAGTATCTGTCAAGAAACGCACAGTATCGGTCAAGAAATGCACAGTATCAGTGAAGAAATGCACAGTATTGATCAAGAAACGCACAGTATTGGTCAAGAAATGCACAGTATCAATCACGTCATGCACAGTATCAGTGAAGAAACGCACAGTATCAGTGAAGAAATGCACAGCATCTGTCAAGAAACGCACAGTATCGGTCAAGAAACGCACAGTATCGATCAAGAAACGCGCAGTATTGGTCAAGAAATGCACAGTATCGATCAAGAAACGCACAGTATTGATCAGACGTTGTAAATTTAAACGGTTGTTGGAATTTTATGAGTATTTAAGCATTTCCAAAAGAAGTTATCATATGCTGTGGTAGTAATGCACATGACTTAGAATTCTTACTAATCAAGTTACTCCCATAAACATTTGTTCTACGATGATCCATAACTTACCACCACATATGTAGATCATAGGCTGATGCTTTGGCGGCTGCAGATCTTTCTGTGAATCCATCGTTTTTCTATTTAAACATAAGAAACATGTTAGTATCATCACATCTGCGTGTAGCCCAGTAATCCTCTAAAATACAGCATAACGTTACAGTTACAAACCACACTCGCAGTCAGTGATGACCTATAAGACCGCGTTAAATAACCGGATCTAGAAACAGAGACACGCAAAGTCAAAAATTAAGACATATTACCGTTTTCAATTATTAGCTGTTTACTTTGCTTTGGCACACACACTACAGACTGTGCACATGCGCAGAGAGCGCCTGCGCACACGGTTCGCGGACCTCAAAGCAAAACGGATTGTGATTGGTCAGGACGTACGACGTGGTATTATGATTATATGATGTCAAAGTTATGATGTGGCCAGAAAGCGAAGTTCATGTGATAACATTAAATATTTGTTAGTTTTTATAGCGCTTGCTTTTTCGATGTTTACCTTCGGGTATGATAAACATTTCGTCCTCCTAGCCGCCAGGGGCGCTGCGGGCGTGTTGTGACCTGACACTCAGCGCCACCGCCACCAATCTGTGACAACGATTGTATCGACAATGTACAAACCTTGACTTTCAGTCGCAAACATTCGCCACACACTGTTATTTCGGTGCCTTTTTTGATTTTTGACACAATTCGTCATGGAGCCGTCTGCGCCCAAAAGGTTTGTGTCCGTGTGACTGATTTTAAAACGTGACTTTAAGCTACTTACACGCTAAGGCTAACGTAGGCGGTAGCCGACTTCAGGCTAACTGGGGCTAATGCTGTTTAGCCTCATCGGTTTTCTGTCGCATTTTAATCAAATGAGTCCAGTTAATGACTTATTATTGTATTAATTATATACATATCAGTGAATGTGTTTATCTTATAGTTTTCTGGAGTTGTTAGTTGCCTGGGTGACCGTGTACTTAGTGACTTGTAGCATTTAAAGTGTCTTTCTTAGTAAAAATCTCAGAATAACAGTGATTTTCATCACTATTGTAATAGTTATTTTAATCAGTTTGTTGTATTTGTTTTCTTAACCCTAATGTGTCGGGAAACTTTTTCATTGTTTCGCCCAGTTTTTTCTTAAGTTTGCTTTATTTTGTTGGTTAATTCCTTTTTGTTCATATTGTGTTCATCTTATTGATTAGTTTGTTCATTTTAATATCACAACATTAATCCATATTGAACAAAATCGATTCAAAGTTCTGTTGGATCTCATTCTCTTTTACATTTAAAACGTAAAATGCTGTTTACCAACAGAAAAATATGTTTAAATGAATTTTTGCATACCAAGTTTGTGTAGGAGAGATAATGCGGAAAAATGCTTTAGATAAATAAGAGTCTGATCTGAGTGTTTATTATCAGCCATTATTCACACGAGGTTCATATTACATATAAATATTTTCAAAGAAGGTGAGGTAAGGACATTCCTCAACGGATTTAGACTTGCTTCGTAGATTGCTTTTCAATCATCATTGTTTCATAGCTGTTTAAATAAGTTATTGATATTCTTATACACTTTTAATTTTCTTAATCTGTTTTATTTTGCTTTTTTAAGTGCGGTGATCATATTTGTTCTGTGTTCCATTTTTACAGCAAACTGAAAAAACTGAGTGAAGACAGTTTGACCAAGCAACCAGAGGAAGTGTTTGATGTTTTAGAGAAACTTGGTGAAGGGTGAGTGTTTTTTTTTGTTTTTTTTTTTAAACCCCATCTCTGGAATTTAGTCATTTTTGTTGTACAATATGCAGAGAAATCAGATCACATGGTATTTTTTTGTGTCATACGTTAATTCAGGATCAAGGACAAATCTGGACACGTAACCCTTTAACTTTTTCTGTGCTTAGATCATATGGCAGTGTGTTTAAAGCGATCCATAAGGAGTCGGGCCAAGTGGTGGCCATCAAGCAGGTCCCAGTGGAGTCTGATCTGCAGGAGATCATAAAAGAGATATCGATCATGCAGCAGTGTGACAGGTTGGAAGAAAACTCGGCTTTCCCTCATCCATTTTTATCTTGTACTAAATGAAATGTATTAAACCAAAGAAGTATCAGTTAATGCAGTCTCTGCAACTTGTAGGCTCTTCGTGTTCAAGGAGGTTTCTCACTTCTGCTCTTTTGGTTCTAAGTGCAACATTTCCTTCTCCTTTAACAATCATTCTGTGTTCCGTTTCCTCTTAGTCCTTATGTAGTCAAGTACTATGGCAGCTACTTCAAGAACACAGATTTGTGGATTGTCATGGAATACTGTGGTGCTGGCTCTGTCTCTGACATCATCAGACTCCGCAACAAGACGGTGAGTCGTTACACAGATTTAGTTTTTGTTTCGTTTTGTACACACAACATTTTTTTGGGAGCGGTTGAAATGCTGATGTTTATGATGTTTACTACACTAACACCTGAGTTTTCTCTTGGTTTTGCCGGGTTTTGTGCTGTGATACGTTTCCTTTTTTTTTCCTAATAGCGCAGTTTTTTAACAATACAATTCCAAATCTTTATTACTACCACATTTAGAAAAAATCTTAAAGTAATGGTAAGCAAACCTGTGCATTAAATTCATCACCACACAATACAAATTTTGTGTGATTTAATAAGAATATGTTTTGTAGATTTAAAAATATATATTTGCAATGAAAAATCACCGTTTAAGATTTTGGGTAAAGACCCTGATATTACAAATCAATTATCTGAGTTAGCAGTACATCTACAATGGCACCATAATGTCCTCACAATAAACATTTGTATATCAATCTATTTTGACAATTACCATAATAAATGTAACATTTTAAAGACTTATTTTTGGTCCTTATTGAAAATGAAAGAAACGGATTTTAAATTTGTGATTTTTAAGTCTATTTAAAAAATGTAACAACCACAAAAAATTTTTAAACAATGCAGAAAGACAGAAGACATTATGTATGATGGAAACAAGAAGGAAATGGTGTAAAAATGGTCTTGGGTGGAAAAACAACACAGCAAGAGAGAAACATTATAGCGTCAACGAAACAAAAATTATATAAGACTAAAAGAAGAGCATTATAAAAGACTTTGAGAATAATTAGACCTGATCTTGTGACAATGATTATACAGTGGTACCTCGGATAACATACTCTTCTGACAACGCAAAATTTGGATACCGAAGAAAAAAACTACAAAAAATCTGACTCGGACAACGAAATTTAAACCGGATAACGAGTAGTCACTTCCGGGTCTTGGCGAAGCTAACAGCCATTAGCCAAGCTAACAGAGGCTAGCGGCTAACAGCCATTAGCTTGTGTTATGGAGAGGCTACTG
>JAQQAE010019386.1:0-10945 GCA_029823295.1 Pseudamia nigra | reverse complement strand
ATTATATTGACAATGATTCATTTTATACTGCAATAAAAAGTGAAAACATCCAAGGGGTATGAATACTTTTGCAAGCCTCTGTATATGTGTGTGTTCGGCATTTTTTTATGCCCCCCCCAAAAAATTACCCTCTGAAATTTGACTGTTTATTGCCTGTTTTCTGCAGTAAAACACTGTTCATGAGGGTCAGTGTGTTCAACGCTACTTTTATGCAGACAGACGAAGGTGGAATCAAACAAACTTGGGACGCCTCCATTGGTGCAGAACAGCTTTAAGTTGTTAACGGTTGTTCCCTGAAAAAGGCCTTTTTGTATAATTTTGAAATGTGCATTATTTTTCAGTTGTGGGTAAAGCCATGCATAGAACTGCTTGAACTTTAACAAATATGACAGTGTTTAAATGCGATGGTGGCTAAACGTGATGATGGTTAAATGTGACGGTGGTTAAATGTTATGTCTCGTCCACTGGTCAGTTTGTGTAAATTATCACTGCTGTTCTTACTCTTACATAATGACATAGACACCTGTCACCAGCTGTTTGGAGATGGAACATTTTTCACTCATGTTTGTAGCTATTTTGCTTTTTAATGTAATTCATTATTTGTAAATGTTCTATCTTATTTCATTGTGTATTCCTCATAGCTCCCTGATGTGACAGTACTTCCCTAAGTCACATGTGCGATGCATTGTTGGACGGTGGGCTGTGTTGGATACATCAGCCTCTGAATTGGGTCACAGCTTATGTCTTCCTGTATGTCCACCACCTGCAGGGTCTTAAGGGTTCAGGGTTGTGTGGTTTGGGTGGCACCTGAAGGCGGGGGTCTGGGTGGTCCAATCCCTGGTTGCCAAAACTAGCTTCAACTGGGAGGAGGCCTTGGGGCAGACCCAGGACACACTGGAGGGACTATATCATTATATATTATCCATCCATTTTCTACCCCTTAATCCTCGTGAGGGGGGAGGGGGGATGCTGGAGCCTATCCCAGCTGACTTGATTGACTTCTGTGCATGGAGTCTGTGAACATGAAGGGGATCAGGTTACCCTCTTCATTTGGCTCATTTGATAGGTTTTCTTTGTGTTTCTATTAAAAATAAGGTTTTAATCACATTTTGCACAGTGGTTCAACTGTTTTGACAATGTTAGTTGAAATAAAAATAATGTGAAATGAATGAAGTGAAGTAAAAAGCACATGATCCTCTGTGATAGTGGAGGAGAAAGAACATCCTCAACTAGAGCATTGTCCAAGTTTAAGCAGAGTATCCGAGTATTATTCGTCAGTTCCGTGGCAGCAGTGGGTTGGAGACAGACGGAGACGTGACGTTTTCCACAGTCACACCTGAATAATTCAGCAGAATGAGCTCAGAATAGATGGAAACGATGAGGAGAAAAAAACACAACGGGGATGAAGGCGAGGCTTGCGTTGCGATAAATGACCAGTGTGGTAGAAATGACTGATGGCTGCTTGGTTTGACTTAAGCTTTTGGGGCTTCAGAGAAAGGCTTAACAGTGTAGAGTCTGTTAATTCCTCCGCCACAGCCCCGAGTCACCGTGACGACTGACGGCGGGTTCAATCCTGCGGGTTTATCACAAATCCAAAGCGTCCTGTAGGATTCATTATGACATTTCTTATCGCTGTGGGCCCTGACTGTTCATGTCGAACAGGAGGAGGAGGAGGAGGAAGAACGCACTCGATAAATGCGTGAGGGAGCGACTGTTACGCACGGTGCGTCTCCATCATGACGTGGTGAATTAGCTCCAGATTGGAAGAGGGGCAGAGCAGAGAGGAGGAGGCTGTCAGACTGTGGACAATCGCTGTTTTCGTCGGGATGTATATGTAGTGCACGTCTGTTTTTGATGGATTTTTGGCATTTCTTACCTTTGTCATGCGCAGATGCAGTAACGCGGAAAAAGCCCGAATAAGCGCCGATTTGATTTTGTACAATTCGGAGCCGGTTGCACATTTAGAGCCATATTAACACAGCCATAAACCCGATGCAAAAGATGCACATTTCTACCAAATAATCCGAGCCTGCCTGACTGACTGCCTGCCTGCCTGCCTGGTCCCGCCCGCAGGACGCACTGTTTATCCTGACATCGAAACTCACCGTAAGTACTCACTGTTTATGTGCTACTATGATCGACTGTTTTATGGCACGTTTCCCACGTAAGTGACCCCGATGGAAGCGCCTTCTCGATGCACAGGCCATAGATTCAACACAGGCCAGTTTTGTGACAGAAATCAGATGGAAAAACCATCCCGTGCGCGTCTTAATGAGCACGGGGAGGATTCGCGTCGTTTGCACTGTCAGTGCAGCCAGTTGAAGCAGATGACACACTGTGGAGCTCAGGACTTTTCCACATTCAGGTTGAAACAGCAGGAATTAGAGGAGCAGGCTGGTTGTATGTATGTATGCATTTGTTAATATGGTGGGCCTTCCTCTTCAGGCCATCACGGATTTCCTCGTCAGCTACCGGCAGCAGACGGTTGGTGGCAGCCTCACTGTGACCCTCACGTCTCAGTAGTTCATGCTCAATGATGCACAAAACACGGAGCTGGAGGATCTGGTCCGAAAAGATCTGAGCAGCTCAACGTTCATGTCAGTCGATAAATGTCAAATCACTGCTGAAAGAGGCAGAGTTTCGGTTCTTAGTGGAAGTCGAAAGAAGCCAGATGGTTATTTGTGCTTTTAAGTTCTTAGTAAAACATGCAACGAGGCAAAAAAATGATGTAAGACGTGCAAAAGTACAAGAATGCAACAATGCAAAAAGAGAAGACAGAAAGTAAAAGATCAAGAAATGAGAAAGAGTGTTGTATACAACACAAGAAGACCAAAATGTAATGCGAAGGATGCAAGAATAGTGGCAGAAATGTTAAAGACAAGGTGATGCAACAAGACAAAATACAATGTAAAAGATAAAGAAGGTAAAAGACACAAAACACAACCATGTAAAAGATGCAAAAAGATGTAATTCAGTGCAAAACATAAAAAAGACAGACGATGCAAAAGATGCTAAATGATGAAAAAGGAGCAAAAAAGACAGGATTCTGCAAAAAGCTAAACACAATGCAGAAGATGCAAAAAGATTAAACAGAATGTAAAGGACACAAAAAACAGCAATGTAAAAGATGCAAAAAAGATGCAGTTCAGTGTAAAACATGAAAAAAGACAGACGATGCAAAAGATGCTAAATGATGAAAAATGAGCAAAAAATTAAAAAGATAAAAAGAATGTGACAGATTCAGACACAACGTAGAAGATACAAAATGATGAAAAAAACCTGAAAGACTAAATGATGGAAAAAATGAAAGATGCAAAAAGAAGTGATATGTAAAGGATGCAAAATGTTGAAAAACAATGCAAAACACACATACAAAATTACAATGTAAAAAATATAAAATACACAGACAGAACAATGCCGCAAATGTAACAAGTCAAATGTAACATGCAAAGTGATGAAAATGATGTATAAAACAAAAGCCATGAAATGATCAAAGCAACATAAAAGGCATAAGAGAAGAGAAACGGTGAAAAACTGTGTAAAAGAAAAATACAAACAGCATAAAAGATGAAAAATTGTGAAAACATAATATACAAAAGTTGGAACGACATGAAGGATTAGAAGCCACAAATATTGTGAAAGAAGGAACAAAATCATGTAAAAAATGCAAAACAACAAAATTATTTAGGATGCAAAAAGGTATAAAAGATGCAAAAAAAAAGAGCTGCAAAGGTGTCAATGACTTAAAAGATGTAAAAAGATAAAAACAATGTCAAGGATGGAAAATAATCTGACTCTAATTTTCTCTTGTTTTCTACTTTTGACACACTGTGTTTATCAGCATTGTTAGTAAATATCTTTATAGATCATGATGATTCAATAAATGCATGTCATGTTGGAAGAATGAGCTCAACAGCTTCAGCTACTGTCTGCAGGCGCCTGGCGACAGATGAGATACAGACGAGTTTGTTTTTAAAAATGATTCTGTTGAACTACAATTCAAAAGCAATGTCTGATTTTCATTGGTTAATTTTCATACATTTTTTATTCATTATTACTTTTGTCAGATTCAAGTTATTTCTGTGACCATTGTGGGTTTTTCTGTCATTTACAGAGGGTACCAACAATTTTATCCACATCTGTATATGTCAAAAAACTCTTTTATTCTAGTTGAAAGACAGTTTTGAAAGACACTAGATGGTTATTTGAGCTTTTATGTTTGTAGAACAACATGTGACAAAGCAAAAAGTATGTAAAAAACAAAAAGTCATCATTAGTCCTGTTGTTCGTGGAGCATGGAGCCGACCAGGTCAATGAGATTTCACCGACTGCGGTTCTGGGCCTGATGCAGCGAAGTATTGAGTCATGTGTGATGACGTCCTACCAAAAACGCAAAAAGATGAAAAAGCTGCAAAGCTGGACAGTGATGAAAAAAGACATGAAAGGTGCAAAAAAGACAAAATACAATGTAGGTGATGCAGACGATGACAAGAATGTAAAAGACGACCCAGCGTGAATGATGCAAAATGAAATGCAATGTAAAAGACACAAAAAATACCAGAGTAAAAGATGCAAAATCATCAAAATAATGTAAAAGATACAAAGAATATAACACATCAAGAAACAATGTAAAAAAAAAAAGCAAAAAAAAAAAGACATTAAAAACATCAGACATTTTGTCTCTGATTCCATGTTTTTCATCATTTGGCACGATGTGTTGAAACAATGTTAAATGAAAAACCAAATGAAAAAATCTTATTATAAAATAAATATCACAATGTCATGCTGACCAAACAGAAGGGTGTATGAAGACAGTTTTTTTCCTCTTCAAACCACCACGTCGTCCTTCCTCAGTGAACAGCAGCAGACGATTGGTGGCAGCCTCACGCTGACCCTCATGTGTAGTGGTTCATATTCAGCCCTGTGCAAAACACAGCAGAATAGTGTGTGTGTGTGTGTTCATGTGTTCCATGTGGACTTGATTGGAGCATGGACATTGAACTATTTTCACCTAATTGGAGAGTGCAACGAGCTCTGAGTTCAGGGTGAGTTGAGGTTGTGAAGAGTGGATGTGGTTCTGAAGTGGACCGGGTCTGTCCTCAGTTCACACTGCGACGTTAAAGCGTCTGAAGTCAGTGGAACGGCTTCGTCTTGCTCAGTGGATGGTGATGATACTAAGAGCTGTCCACAGTGTTGAATTGGGTCTCGAGGTGCTGTCCATGGTTCTGAACCGCAGACAGCGCCACAGTCAATGTGGACGGCAACAATATTAAGACCTGTCCACAGTGCTGAATTGGGTCTTGAGGAGCTATCTGTGGTGCTGAACCAGCCTTTTAAAGGACAACTTCAGTTTTACAGCTTTTATTGTCTTTTTTATTAGTCGTTTTATAAGACATTTAACTGAGCCTGTGAAAATAGTGTATAAAATTTTCAGTGGCTTTGAAAAGCCTTTAAAAGCTTGGATTGAACTTATTTATTGATGACCACCTCTTTGAAGCAATCTACATGCATCACTTCAGCCTACATCTACATTATCCTTATTCAAAAACAACTTTAAAGGACTAATTAGGGCAGAGTGATAATGTCTCACAGATTTCCTCATATTTATCTGTTTTTTCAGCTTTTATAGTAGCTGTATTTTCTTTTTACAGGTAGAAACCCATCTTTATTGGGCTTGAAGATTTATACCAACTCAACAATGTGAAATAAAAGCTGTGAGAAGCGGAACTTACGTACTCAGTGCTAGAAATTTCTTATCATAAGTAATGTGTGCATCCGCAGAATTAAAGGAAAAAAGGCATTTCTGGACAGATTAAAGGACATTTGCAACATGAAAGATCCACTCAACATGTCATAAAACATTTTTAAAATTGCCAAGGCCCTTCTTCTGATTTAGTGCAAACTGCTGACTCACAAAAATACATTTCCAGACTGTTAGGAGCTCTTGAGAAATATTCATGACATGTTCAGAAGATGGGATGCAGAGTTTTGGCAGACTGTCAGTCATATATCAATATTGTTGCCTGGAAAAGCTCAAAATGAAGATGCTGAGGTAAAGTGGGTCCTTCCTCACCTCTCACACGTCTGTGGACGTGGCCTCTGTCATATCAGTGTGTACAGACTGTGTGGATGCTTTCACAGCTGCTGATTAAGCAGTTCAGAGTCTTACAGAGCTGTCTGTGGTGCTGAACCAGTCTTTAAAGGGCAATTCCACCAGTGTCACACAACTGGATCAGCTTTTCATCTGTTTGCTGCACCTTTTTAAACATGGAATGGCTTGAGTCCCCATCAATGTATATTTAAGATTCTCTCCACACATTAGTACACATACTGCCTTGACCTTTCACCAAATTGGTGCAACTGCTGTCTAATAAAAAACACATTGGGTCTGGACCACTGTTCATAATGTGTGTAGTGGATGAAATACAGTGGAACCCTGGGTTACGAGTGCTTTGGCATACAAAGACATTGAGCAAATTTTGTACGATCAAAAACTCGGGTTCCAAGTAAAATAGTTCACGGGAGCAAGGGTGAGAGGGCAGCGCGCTAGTCACCGACCGACTGGAAATGTAGACGTGAAACTCACACTGTAGTGTGCTTCATATTTGTGCCTTCTTTCACCTGAAATCGTGCTTGGTTTTGTGTTTTTTCATCATGGGACCTAAGAAGGATGCTAGTGTGAGGGTCATATATGGCTTTAACAGAGTAAGATTCTGTGTGTTACAGCTTTACGTCACTGAGACACTATGTGGCTGTGAGAGTCAGAAGCCACATCTTGTCATGTGTTATTCTCTGCCTGTTCAGACCCAGAGTTTGTGCATTAAAGCAGTGATATAAAAGTAAAACCACCGCTTGAGCAAAAGCGGTGACGACATGACGACATGGACAGGATGTTGCTCCTTTGGATCAAGGAAATGGCTGGTGATACGGTCATTGTTTGCTCTTTACGTTTGGTAGGTGTACGTTAAGTCTACGTCAAGTCAAGGTAACGTGTCATTATAAATAATTTTTAGAACTAATTTCATGCGTTCCTTTTCAGATAATTAACATAACTTCACAATCACAATCTGACTCTCTTTTAAACATCAGCTGAGAAAAAACTGAACCATGTCATAGGGGGCCTCAACTGTATGTAGAATGAACCTGAAAGTATGGCCCCTTCATGTGACAGTGGGAGGAAAAATTTAAAAGCTGTCTTAGTATCATTTCCAAACAGTGACATTTAGAAGGTTGGGGGTTAGTGAAAATGATGATGATTTTAAAAGCTTGGTTTCATGTCTGAAACCTGCACATGGACAGTTCTGCCCTGGTTTTTCTCCTGCAACCGAAACATTTAGGAAAAAGCATTTTCTGTAAGTTTGCAAGTGTCGATGTTTCCTCTGATCTTATTCTCAGTCTTCATGTGAGATTCCAGTGTTACGATTTTTCCATTGTTTGATGTGGCACCATGAAGGCATCACTGCACAGATGGTAAAAACGATCAGGCTTCCAGTGTTTGAACATTATCGACTGACTTCATTCTGTCTCACTTGTACTAATCATGTTCATTTGTACTGATGTTCATTTCTGACGCCAGATGTTTCTAAGTAAATGCTGAAAGAACAGACATCGTTTGATGACAAAATACATATGATGTGACGGACATAATCACATTTTGTGCATTTTGTTTATATTTTCATTTTGGTGATTTTTTTTTTTCAATTTGCTTCATATTCTGCATTTGATTTTTCATGAAAGCTCTGGATCATTTGATTAATTTTTGATCAGTTTTTTGTACATTCAGTTCGTTTTTGCTCATTTTGATCCTTTTTGTGTTGAATTTATTTATTTTTTTGTTGCTTGTTTTTTCCATTTTGGTGGTTTTGTTCATTTTCTTGATTATTTTGTTCATTTCTGTTTTTTTTTTTAGTTATTTTGTTCCCTGTAGTTAATTTTACTTTATTATTTTTCCTTGGTGGTCCATGGTTTGCCACTGTGGTTATTTAGTTTGTTCATTTTATGGATTATTTTGTTTTGTTGTTATTCAGTTTGATTAATTTTCTTGCTCATTTGATTAAGTTCGGGAATTATTTGCTTTATTTTTATTGATTTTAAGAATCATTTTGTACCTTTTTGTTCTATTAGCTTGACTTTGCTGCAGTTTTTCTTCCCTTTCTTCACAACCTACACAATAAAGACACAACCCCACACATTAACAGTTCAACACACAAACTGAAGTGGTTGATGCGTCAGATTTCCAGGAGGATGCAGAGAAAATCCAAACAAAACGTCCACCGCTGTCAGTGTCAAGCTCTGAGCAGGACGACGCGCTTGTTATTCAGCAGAGGAGGCTTTAATCTTCATGGAATTAAATCTCAAAGACAAACAGCGTACGCTTAACTTGCTTGGACTAAATCCCAGCGGGTAAATTGATGGAGTGAAAAAGTGAATGTGCTTCGTCAGTGCCGTTTGATCTGAATTGATTTTCAAAGACCTGGCAGCAAAAAGAGCCAATTTCCCATCTGTCATCACACTCCGATTCAAACAGGCTGCTTTCATCCTGTCGATGCGATTGATCGATCACATAGGTTTAATATGATTCTCATCTCGCAACTTCCATTTTTAACTACGTTAAACATTCCTGTAATGGCTTCATATCATTTTCCGTGTCTGACTTTATTTTAAAAAGTGATTCCCAACCTTTTTCAGCTCAAGACCCAAGTAAGAAATGTGTCATCACTGCTACAAACTGTCATAATATACCAACTTTTACCGCCAGTAAATCCACATTCGAGCATGTTTTCATTGTTGTATTTATTAGTCAGTATATTATTATGCATTTACTTTAAATGTCAGTGATGAAAGGATGTGTAAGAGGGAACTTTAATTTCATGTTACGAATAAAACAACAAAATAATATACAAAAGGAGCAAAAAAAATAAAATAAAATAATGAACTAAAATCACCCAAATGAACAAATTAAGACAAGTAACACGGACATCTAATCTGGACGCCTCCGTGGTGAGGGGTTTTGGGATTTTCAAACTGGGAGGAGGCCCTGGGGCAGACCCAGGACAGCCTGGAGGGTCTATGTCTCTCGGCTGATCTGGGAACACCTTGGGGTCCCCCCAGTGGAGTTGGAGGAAGCGGCTGGAGAGAGGGAAGCCTGCGCACACACACACACACACACATACACACACACACACACACACACACCCCCACACACACACACAACCCGGATCAGAGGAAGCTGATGGATGCAATAAACAGGGAAATTCACAAAATAAGTTGAATAAAAATGTCAAAATCAAATCAGAAAATGCATACAAATGAACACAATAATCAAGCAGAAGGCCCTCAGAGACCACGTACCTCCGTCAAGGCTGCTCACAGTGATTGGTGCTATATTTTTGATAATATTAGCAAAAATGTGAGAAAAGTCCCTATCGCACAATGTTAAAGAAAATGGAAAAAAAAAAGAATCCTGAATCCACATGCTGATTCGGATCAGCTCTAGTATCTCATGAGTTCATCTTTGGCCCAAAGGCTACGACTGGTCATCAAAAGCCATCCAGTAGTTTTTGTCTAATCCTGCTAAAAGTCTAAAAAAGAGACAAACCCACATGAATACTTCACCTCCTTGAGGTAATAAAAAGAACAAAATAATCCACTACATGAAGAAAAATAAAGAGGTTAATCATGAAAATGAAGGAAATAACCAACAAAATGCACAAAAATGAACAAAAGTGTGCAAAATATTCCACCAATGAAGAAAATTACTATGATAATTAACTTAAATTAACAGAAAATAAATCATGTAAAGAATACACTGATAAAAATGAATACGATGATAAACTAGAAGGCATCAGACAGACATTAGAAGCATATAAATCAACAGAATATTGACTTATACACTGTACCATTTTTCTGCGTATGATTTGTAGTGGTGCAAGCAAAAATGGCTCGTCTGTACTTTACTTTTTGTGTTCAATAAACAAACAGACTAAAAGTAGAACCGATGAATGCATGAGCTCCTCGATGGAAGTAAAGTCGGTTGCACATAGAGAAACGTGACTCATCTCAACTCATCTGAAATCTCTTTGATGTGTAGTGGTTTATGACCCACATTTTTCAGTCTTAATGTCGTCCCAACAGAAATCCTGCCAATTCGACATGTTGATGCACAGCGGTCACAACTCGACTTTGTGACTTTAATCATTGGTGGACATGTGTCACAACGCTGTCGATAGATGGCGCGAGTTCCCAGGCGTGAGTTGTGGTGTTAATCTGCAGCTGTGCGAGGTGCGTTCGATCAGGTACGACACGACCGAACTCATGGAGTTGAGTTGGGATCAGTCGCGGTTTTCTATGTTCGATCACGCCGACCTAACACATCAGTGGTGCTGGATGGAGTCTCGAGGAGCTGTCTGTGGTGCTGAATCAGTCTTCAAAGTGGGGGTATTCAGCCAGGGCCAATGTCCTGCATATTGTCACCTGTGTCCGCCCTGTCCACTGATGGTGACCTGGATCAGGTGTGTTCAGCCAATCAGAAGCTGGATGATACGGTGGGCGGGGCAGAGACAGAAAACATGCAGGACACTGGCCCTCGAGGCCTGCACTTGAACAGGTGTTTTAGTGTTCTCGTACAGTGTGTTGGAACGCTGACTAAACACCAAGCTAAACCATAGTCAATGAAGACATAGTCGATGCAAGGTTCATCATTTACTTCCACACTTCTTCATCAACATTTGGTGAAAACTGTAACAAGAAATTACATATATATTCAGTCTCTGTTTTTACAAATAATTTCTCCGTACATATCCTTTAACCTTGAATTCACATTACACATGCACTTGACTTAACATCATGTAACTGTTTCTACATGTTTTTTACCATGTTTTTAACTGCAAATAAACTTCCTCAAATCTGTCATTAAAATTACGACCTTTTTAACAAATCGTTAATA
>JAQQAE010019385.1:0-10946 GCA_029823295.1 Pseudamia nigra | reverse complement strand
GTCTTGCTCTCGGTGGTTCTGATGGGTTGACTCTCTGTATAGTCTTGAGGTCTTAGCCTTGAATTGTGAAGTGCCTAGAGGTTATCGTTGATTATGATTGGTGCTATACAAATAAAATTAAAATCGAATTGAATTGTATGAATGTGAACATTCATACAATTCAATTCGATTTTAAGTAATTGATGGATTGATGGTCCGAATGGTGGTTGGAGAGGCTGTTGGTGTGAACTGGGAGCCACATTTCTATTTGTCTGCCCCAGGGCAGCTGTGGCTACAGATGTAGTTTACACTACCAGGAGTAAATGTGGAGTGAATGAATAGTGGATTCAGTGTCAGCACTTTGGAAAGGGCTATATAAATCCAATTTTATTATTTTTATTATTATTATTATTATTATTTACTAAAGGGTCAAATTCATACCTAACGGAGTACAATAGTTTCCCTCTAATTAGACAAATAAATAAATAAACAAACACATACAACAGACCCTAACATCATTGCTTTTGTAATGAAATTGCAGGATTTTAGAAACATTCTGAGAAATTTTGAGAGTTTACCGTTGCCACTGTTTGACTCCAGAGGGAGTCTACACACTGCCGGTTGCAACTCAGCATTCTCTATTATATATTAGTTACTCACTACTTCAGTAGATTTTTATGGGATGCTTTTTTACTCTTACTTCTACTTGACTCATTATAATTATGAAATTGCTTTTGCTGGAGTACCATTTGTGTTTACTCCACCACCAGTTTACATTGTGTCTAGATCTTATGAACAGCAGTAAATTAGCTTGAATTCATAGTCTGTATATATAACTGGACAAAGTGACCATGACGTCATCCATTAGTTTCTGAAAGGCCGTTTTGAGGCCAATCGACTTGTCACTTACTGGACGACATGTTGGAGCCAAAAACAGGATGTAACCATATTTGGACGAACGGCAGCGGGGCTTAGCATTCATGCCAGGGGACTCATTGGAGAGCTAGCATTAGCCGCTATCTTACTGATGTGGTAAAACTTCACCACACACTGTCAAAAAACTCATATCACAGTGTTGTTAGTGTAAACACTTAACCACAGCTGCAGTCGAGTGTATGTCATGTATAACTAAGAACATATTGAATAAAAAGAAGATAGGAAGGTCTGAATTGGTTCGACTTCTCTATAGCGAGATGCTGCTACAGCGACATGTCAATCAAACCCCAGCACAGAAGTCATTTGTCAGATTATTTTTCCGTAACATCTTAGTAACAGAGCAAAAAGTTAAAGATGGACCAAAACATTACTTATTAGACGGTCCAAATAAAACATTTGAGACCATGATGACTCATGAAAAAAAATTATTCGCTTAGTATTTTCAGAAAGAAGTCCAATGTATCTCTATGGAAAAAAAAATCTTCTTGGAGCCGGATGATCGATTCCCCAGCGGCCAAGCGGTGGTATTACAAAGTAAAGTTACTTCCGCATTGGCCTCACTGAACAGCCCCGGTCGTTGCCCCTTGCTTGAATTCTAAAATGGTCTTTTATTGTGAAAGTATGAGCGGAAGTGTTGTCGTGTTGCTGGTGACGACGTGAGGACGCACACAGGCCGGACGCAGAGGACGCTGCTTCAACACACAGGGTTTTCTGCATCTGACAGGTTTGTATTTCATCCCGTTTCTGTTCTCTATGTTACAGCTGTTTCTTGTTCTTGTTTTTCTGTTGGAATGTAGATCATATGTGAAAATAATTACACAATTACAGATCGTGGCTATTTCAGCGTTTTCTATCCGAAAGCGTTGAAAAACGCCCGCTGGATCCTCCATGACCACAGGGTTTCAAGTGCGTTTAATGTTTATTCCAGTGCGTGCGGCGCACAAATAAATGTAAAGCAGGCGTTATTTCGTGCTGTCAGTGTAGCGGGTTTGTCTTTTTAGAGGACATGATGGGCCAGGCCTGTGCTTTACACACAGCCATCTTTTACAGTATCACGTAAAACCGCGACAATGGGCAGCTTTGTCTGCATTATGGCTCACTTTGTGATGAGTGTGCGTACGTGAAGGCTGTTTTACACACACACACACACACACACACACACACACCCGTATCCGTATTGACAGGGAGGGTTTCCTGCATCCTGGTCACTGTGCCCCCACTCCACGGCTCTGTGTGGCACCATTTACCCGCGCCATGACGCTCAAAGGCTTTGTCCCGCATCTCTCACATTCTGTGTCTTTCCACGTCTGATCAGACTGTATCTCACTTAGTGCTTAGACTGTAGCAAAATGCTAGTCATGTCTGTAGAGATCAGTGTGTTGTGTTATTGCCCAACACTATGGAGCTGCTTATGATAAATGTCATATTTGTACAAATGGATCACTGTGTTGAGACTCACATAGTGGATCCTACATATTTCACACAACGTTTTGTATGTGGACCACGATTCTTCCTGTTATAACATACAGTGCAGTAGCTATATACTGAAAAATACTGCAGTGTATTAACAAGTCACATGAGTGCCAGGCTGGTCACCATGGATACAGTTACCTGGCAACTGTAGGCAGATGTTTACAGAGGTCTGCACTTTAGGTTTGCACATACAAACTGGAAATAGTTTTTATATAAATGAGACTGTTTAATAATTATTGTTATTGCTGGCTGCCACCAGGAGTTATTTTGACCCTCGTCTTGTTTTCGGTACAAATTGACCCTTTGTCATATATTTGTAAAGAGAAGCTGTGTCGTGTGGAAACGTTAGGGAGTATAATCAGTACTGGAGTAAAAGGAAGTAGAAGTACTCATGAATAAAAGTACTTGTGGCAGTGAGTAACTTTATATCATGGAACAGATTAATTTCATCTTTTTTTGGGTGATTTGTTCATTTTTGTGGTTTATTTATTTTTTAACAATTTTTTTGCTCTGTTTCTTCATATTTTTCATTTTTGCTCATTTACTTGATTTTTTTTCTTTTTGCTTATTTTTTGGTTCATTTTGTTGCTTATTTTGTTAGTTTTGCAGGGTGACTGTTCATTTTCCCTTATGATTTGTTCATTTTCCCTTATGATTTGTTCATTTTCCCTTATGATCTGTTCATTTTCTTTTATGATTTGTTCATTTTCTTTTATGATTTGTTTATTTTCTTTTATGATTTGTTTATTTTCCCTTATGATTTGTTCATTTTCCCTTCTGATTTGTTCATTTTCCCTAATGATTTGTTCATTTTTTCCTTCTGATTTGTTCATTTTCCCTTCTGATTTGTTTGTTTTCCTTCTGATTGGTTCATTTTTCCTTCTGATTTGTTCATTTTTATTCACATTGGTTCATTTTTCCTTCACATTGGTTCATTTTCTTGGTTGTTTTTGTTCAACTTGTTCTTTGTTCATTTCGTGGATAGTTTTGCTTCTTTTTTGTGCAGTTTTGTTGATATTGGTGATTATTTTGTTTCATTTTCTGAATAATTTTGCTCATTTTCTTGGTTATTTTGTTCACTGTGAAGATAATTTTCATCCTTTTATTCTTCAATGTTGTTAATTGTTTTCATTTTTAAGTATTTTGTTTGTTTTAGTGATGATTTTGTTCCTTTTTTTTCCCCACACAACACATTTTCTCTACAAATATATGGCAAAGGGTCAGTTTGACCCAAATACCACACAAGGGTTAATTATTAGCTCAGTTTTGTTTCAAACTGCAAGTCTGCTGTTTTTGTAGGAAATTCACACATATAGAGGTGATATTGGTGAATATTAGCTGATATCAACTATTGGCATACATGTATTTTCACCAGTAGCTGTGGCCAGTATTTATCAGAGGTATACTGCAGGTTGTTTGATACATTCGTGTAATTAATTTGTGCTCAAAGACGAGTGTGATGAATGATTGATAAATGGACATACTGTGTGTGCTCCAAACACAGCTATGCTGCAGCTTCCTCTTTGCTTGACGGTCCCTGCACTTCCACTTTGTAGTCAATATGGCCAATAGGGTGTGAGAGGTGTCCAGTGTTCCACAAACAACTTTTTGTCTGTTGGCCTGTTAGATGTATTGTGCAAAGACTGAATGGAGCATTTTCATGAAATTTGGTGAAAGTGTGGACATGAGCCAAAGAAGAAAATCATTAAATAAGATCCTTGAAAAAATCTTTTTTTGCCAACATTGCAGGTGTTAGGCATGTGATGTAAAGAGTTTTTTTTAATGACTTAATGAGTCTAGCTATTGATCTCATAATTGTAATATAAAAAGTCTTAAGTGTTTTTTATGTTAATTGACAAATGATTCATGTTTTCATGTTAGATGTGCTAAGGTTAATTTGCCAGGGTATACCTCAGTCTGCATTTAGTAATGTGTAGAACTGCTAAGGTCACCGTCTCACTTCATTGGGAAGCCTGTAGTGTTTTGTGTAAATACTGGTATGATGACTCGAGTGACATTTTGTCTTTGCTTTTTGTCAGTCAGGATATGTCTTTAAAGATGGAAATGGATATCAATGGAGTGTCCAGGGCCCATGTCTCCATTTTACCTGCAGCTGAGATCAAAGCCACATTGAAACCAGAAGCAGAAAGACCCCGCTGTGCCAGCACCCCCTGCTCCCCCATCAGAGGTACTGTTGCGGGATACCAGATCCTCCACATGGACTCAAACTACCTAGTGGGCTTTACTACTGGTGAGGAGCTGCTCAAACTAGCCCACAAGTTTTCCGAAACTGCTCCAGACAAGGGTTCAGTATCGGAGGCTGTCCCAAGCTCCATGCCAAGCACTGTCCCCAAATCAGTGGACCTGGGTGTCCACCGCTCATCACGAATCTTCAAAGCCAAAAGTCGCTATTACCAGCCCTATGACATTCCTGCTGCCAATGGGCGGAGACGGAGGCGTATGCCCAGCTCTAGTGAAACCCTGCTCAGGTCCCTGGCACAAGGGGAGTCTGTGAGGGGCCTACATGGCCCACTACCCCTCTGTTTGCTTAAGGGGAAGGGGGCCCAGTCCAAGTCTTTAGACTACCTGAATCTGGACAAAATGAGTCTCAAAGAGTCAGCAGACACTGAGGTGTTGCAGTACCAGCTGCAGCACCTCACCCTGCGAGGGGAACGCATGTTCACCAGAAATAAGACATGAAAACACAATGGAAGGCCTTTTTTAGACGTCTTTCACCATCCTGGGGATTTGGGTGCTATTTCCAACTCCGTTTCTTGTACTGAAATTCTAAGCAGTTCTTTAACAAGACACTGAAAATCCTGTTCCATTATTAACTTGGGGTTTTACCCTGTACACATTACATTGTGGAAAAAAATGCTTAAATTAGTCCTCACACTGTATCAAGGCTGGTGAGGTTAAAAGATGTGAATTATATAAACTTAGCAATAACTGGTTAACCTATTTATTGAAAGTGTTGTGTGTTTGTACTGGTCAGAGATGCACTGATGTATCAGCATTCAGCTGATAGAAGCACATATCACATACTGTATCAGCTTTAAATGTAACATGGCTATTAGTCCAATAAGAGTTTTACTGCCATCTGTGAGGAGCTGTGTTTGTGGGATGTATGTGTTTCTTTTGTCAGTATGGCACTGTTAAGATAACACTTTTAATATGTCACTAATTTATTTCTTTATCACATCTTATTGCTTTCCACTAACATCATTGTGTTTTGAAATACATTACTTACTGTAAGATGGACATGTATACACAGTTGTTTAGGACCTTTAGTTCATCTTAATAAAACACTTATATGAGAGTAAAGAGTTACTGCAATGCTCCCTTCTTACCAAACTGAGGTATAATCAGCCATTTGGACTTGAGATGAGATTTAGTGTGTGTTGTCTCCATTCATGTGTGATTTCCAAGGGGCAATATCAACCGTTTGAGACAAAAATGGTTCCGTTTGAACCTGTAGAATTACATTGAATCAGATCAGTATTTACATACAAGAGCCAATGGACAGGCCTCAGTCACAGATGCAGCCGGAGATCCTCTATGTACCAATGTAGCCCAGAGTAGACCTCGCTAACTAACTGAAGTGGTTCACACTTCCTGTCTCATAAGTGGGTGTAGTCAGAAGAGTTGAGATGTTGAGTGGATGAATTGAAGTAGTTTAATAAGGTCCAAATATTACAATAATATATTAATATAACGACATTATAATCACTTGTTTTATTTTCCTACTTGTTTTATGTACTTTGGTCTGGGTTTGTGTACGTAGAGTTCTTTGTGAAGACAGAGACAGGTCTCAAGCTATGTCGCTTGTCTTCCAATCACGTGTCTGAGAAATGTTTTAACTCCAGATTGTTCAGAAAACGTGTTGCGAAAAATTGGTCCAATAATTCTTTGGTGTCTCTAGTGTAAATGAATTAGCTGAAATCTTTAAATTACGTTCACCTATTCTATTAAAATGAATGCAACAGATTCTGCTTGTGTTTAAAAAAAAAAAAAAAAAAAAAAAACATGCAACACTTGATACAGGAAGTTACTCATCAATGGACCATGTTGTTCTCTGTGGTCTTTAGTTACTGTATCAAACCGTGTGACCCGCTCCATGGCAGATACGTGGCTGTGATCACCCTGAGTGGAAATTAGTCTGAATTGGAGCAGTACCAGACTAATGCTTCTGATTCCGGGCTAGAGAGGGTGTGTTTTTATGGTACTGTGCCTTTACTGGAGTACAGCTGCATGAGATAGGTTTGAGAAATAACTTCTGCCTTCATGTGACAAATATTAATGTTAGGAACTGATCACTTCAGTCATCATAGGAAGAAGGAATCATTGTGGTGATTTGTAACTCTTTTAACGTGTCTATGCTGTATGTGTGTTTATAATCAGACTTGGTAAAATCCATAAGATGTTCTAACAGTGAAAAGAGAGACATCTGTGTGAACTTCTATAACCACTGGTGCAGCCCTGTCCACCACAGACTGAGTGATTACAAGATCCACGTAAGTCCTATGTAACTGTTGAAAAGTATGGTTAATGTAGGAATATTTAGCTTTTAATAAAACCACACCTGTGCTTCTCTACTTTGGGACATTCTGGACACGTAATGCTCTGTACATGTGTGGCTTCTTCTGGGTTTGTGTGCTCATACAGCTGGAAAAGGAAGTGCCTTCAGTGCCTCCACTGCAGAAAAGGGGTTTCTTTTCTGCACCTGATTGCACTGTTGGACGATGTGTGGGCCCCGTCACAGTGTTGCCACCTTCAGTTCACAGAAAATGCTGCAATATTGTACATTTTAGCCATGTGAACTCTTCTGTGGAAACTCTGTACACCCCTTGAGTTACTGGACATTATGTCGTGCTGTGATTGTCAATTCTGTTTTTGCATTTTAATTGAACGGCAATAGACATTTAATTTAATTTTAGGAGCTTTAACATCTTTGTGTTGAATGTTTATGTGATTAAGGTATCTTAGACTTCATTCAGATGAGATGAATATTGTTTTGTTTATAAAAATGTAGACAATCAGAGTAAATTTGCAGGTGCAGTCTGCGTTACTTTGGTCTCATTGTTCCTGTGGAGGATCCTGTTTCCTGCCATTGTCTCCTTTGTTGTCACAGGGTCTTTAAAATGTACTTTAAGTATTTTGTGTTATAGATGATTGTTTTTTATTTGAATACATGCATACATTGAAAATATTTATGTTGGTCTGAATAATCTGGAGAGAAAATGGTCGCAACATTTTTTACTTAAACTATTACTGAAAAAATTCCAAATGTGTAAAATGAGTTATGCAGGATTTGTGGATGTTCACAAATGCATTTTTTAAAACTGATAAAATCAACTAGTTTGATCAAATGGAAAACAGCTTTACAAGTGCAGACAGCATGATAGATGTATTTTACATAGGACTTTCAACTCGGTGTCAATTTTATTTCTAAAATACTTCACGTGCTAAAACAAAAAAGTTAAATATTCACTTTATTTTGATTTATGGATTGTTAAATGATAAATATGTGAGGATTTCTCAGTGCTCTATGGGTAAATGTAACCTGATCTGTGTCTGTCAGGAAAACTGTGCACATTTAATAATCTTTAAGTTTGAACAAAGAATGTCACAAATACTTTTATCCATTTTTCCATGTGATCAAACCATTTGGTTTCAGTTTGTGCTCTGGAAAACAGTTGTGGACGTTCCACATTTACACCCAAATGACTTCACACATTTATACATTTGTATTTTCCAGTCATAGATTATGTAATATACATTTGTGACTATTCTGAGATGATTTTCTCTCAATATACTCACAGTATAACAATTTAATTATATATGAGTTTTAGAACTATTCAGTGGTTTAGTGAATAACAGTTTTAGTGCTGTAAGGATTGTTTAAATGGTCGACTCTTTCTTCTTAAGTAGCTGTTATTTCAGCAGAGTGAGAATGACGGGCAACAGTTTATAGGTTTAAGTCAAACTGACATCCCACATTTATATTCACTTCTAAATTCACTGAAATGGACAAAACACAGCACTAATTTTTACCTGTAAATAATATTTAGCCTATAACACACCTGGTTCAAGCAGAGGATGTTCTTTTTGTTCATTGTACTTAAAGGATTTTTTTTTCGTTTTATTGAACTGTAATAAATTAATAAAAGTTTGTTATTGATTCTTTTATCCTTTTGGTGCGACTGGAAGTTAACATGTAATGTGAATGATGACAACCTGTACAACTTAAGATTAAAACAGATCATATTAGAAACAGCAGGTTTATGTTTTGCTTTGGAATTACATTTTTACGCCTTCACACACACACACACCTACATGTCAATAGGGTACAGTGACCCTGAGAGTCAAAATATAACACTTTGCAAAACATAATGTTTCACAAAAAGGTAGGATGACACTTCTTGCTTGTGAACTATGGTGTTTTGACCCTCAAGACCATGTATATTAGTTGTTTAAATTACATAAAGAATGAGCTAAATGTCAAATAAAATCTCTAGTGGCTAAAAACACACTGATGTGGCCTCTGCTGCAATCAACCAAATACACAGGACATGTAGCTAAACAGAAAATAAAACATTTTGAACTCAAGGGGTGTACGTCCAAACGATTTGACTGTATGTGTAAAGTCACTGTTATGCACTTCTGTTATTTCAGCCATACAGAAAATGTACACTTGATGTAACCAATGACTGTTACTTGATTAAAGCTTATTTCAAACAGAACTAAAACCAGATGAAGACGTGCAGAGTTATGTTTCTGTCTGAGGGACATGTCCCACACCTCTATCACTAAGTCTGTGTTTAGTTTAAAAAAAAGCTTTCGTTTATGCATTCAAACCAAAGAAATTCCTTTTTGAACAGATTTTTATGCAACATGTGGAAAAGTGTGTGATTATATATGATACGTTATGATATTTTTAGTCATAATATCATTTCACTATGAAAATCATTATCATGATATAAAATCATATCATGTGGAGAGACAGAACATCTCAGTTTTACAAAAGTGAAGCCATGATTTGATATGTTTGTCACAGAAAGTGACTGTCGGTTGAGGAGAAAAACTGTATTTGCCAATTTTTGCATCTCTCATCATTTCAAGACTTTTCCTAGAGAATGGGTTGGAAACCTTTAGCCCCTTCATTAGCCTCAATATTCACCTTTATTTGGAATCAAGCAGAGCCAGCCAGACTGAGGAAAATTGCACTAAATTCAGGAATTTTTCAGAATGCCCTTGGAATACTTAGAATGCTTCTAACCAGCCTGACATTATTTGTGCACATTCCGAGTGTATTAGCTCTAGAATGCTGGTCAGAAGGTGCATTCCGGCTCATTCAAGGTGTTTCGGGACATTCTGGCATGATTTGAAGTTGCTTTCCATTTTGCATCTCCCTTGAATGTGATCAGAATGATTAGAATGCAGTCAGATCACACTTCGAATGATGTTCAATAATTCTCCACTTCGAAGTTTGAATGCACCTCGAAAGTTTTAAGCACGAGCAAAATGTTTGGGCTGATCACAAGAATGGGCCCGATGATTTGGAATGCACTCAGATTGCAGTCAGAATTTTTAGAATGCACTCCGAATATCCAGGAATGTACAAAGATGTTTCATTCCAACAGCATTCTGGCTCATTCCGCCTCTAGTGTGACAGGGGTATACATAAATAGCCATTTTTGGACAATATGTAAAAATTCGTCTAGAGTCACAAAAATATTTGCCCCCTTTATTCATTGTCTTAATTTTAATGAATTTGTGTTCTTTTCTTGGTGGTTTTCACCTTTTTTTTTGTCATTTTCTTAATTATAGTATTCACTTTTTCATGTAAATTTATCTTGCTTATAAAAGGCTTATTTTTAACTTTTTGTTTATTTTATTCATTGCTTTACTCATTTTTGCCCTTTTTATTTATTTTTTTTGTTCTAATACTGTGAATTTTTGCCCATTTTTAAAAATTATTTTTGTTCATTTTTATTCACTTTTTGAATATCTTGTTTAGTTTTGTGTCATTTTTTTGTTTGGGATTTTGTTAGTATTTTAATTTATTTAATGCTTAGACTGTTGTTTTTTTATTCATTTTTTAAAATCGTTTTTATTCACGTCATCTAGGAATTCAATGAGCATCTGGCTTGTAGTTTCAGCTTTGGAGCTTACACCGTTTTATTGAGACATTTTTAGATTTTAGTAAAAGAAAAGTAAATCCTTAAGTAGTAGACTGTCGTAAGTCGTTACTTCCGTCACTGAACAAAGCCACAAGAGCCACTGGAAGACGGATAAAGAGCCATATTTGGCCCTGGAGCCAGAGGTTGCAGACCTTTGTCCAAGACCAATACAATGTTTTCTCATAATATCACACTGCATCTTTTCTCCTCATAGTTACTTTAGTATTATGACTTTTCCCATAAAGGTGCTGCCTACAATGTTAGCATACTAGCTCGCAGCCAATTGTCCATGGTCAAGCTAGTATGTCTGTTCTTTTTTACCTGTATCAGATGTTGAAGGAATCAGAAATGCAGCAGTCTCTCCTCAGTCCTGCA
>JAQQAE010019384.1:0-10946 GCA_029823295.1 Pseudamia nigra | reverse complement strand
TTATTTTCAGTCTTTTCTAGGGGCACCATCATTTTTGTCCAGGCCTGTTTTGTGAGTTTGTTTTTTAAAATAATTCTATTGAACTACAATTCAAAAGCAGTGTCTGATTTTCGTTGGTTAATTTTCATAAAATTTTTACTTATTATTACATTTGTCAGATTCAAGTTATTTCTGTGACCATTGTGGGTTTTTCTGTCATTTACAGAAGGGTACCAACAAATGCCATGTTCAAATGCCAGGTTTTTGTGAGATGAAAAGGTGACACCAAGATAAATAAATTCACAACTCATGATAGTTTTGTTTAACATCAAATATAATTTTGGGTCTTCAGCTGGAAAAGTTCAATATTAGTAAAACAAAACAGAAACAGCAGTTTAAATTCATGGTTTTCCACTGCAGTTTTGATCATTGATTTCATGATTTCTTTATGAATTTGCTCTTTCATTTTGATAGTTTTGTTCCTGTTTGGCTAGATGGTGCTACTGCAAGAAAGAAGTCACAGGGAAGGTTTACAAGGCAGCAGTGAGATCAGCATCATATGTTATATGGTTTAGAGACGGCGGCAGTGACAAGAGCAGAGCTGGATGCAGCAGAGGTGACGATGCTGACGAGGATGGAATGAGCATATCAGAGGGACAACTCAGGTTGGACGTTTTGGAGACCATGTCAGTCAGAGAGGCCATATTGAGATAGTTTGGACATGTGCAAAGTTGTGGATTGTGGCTATACCTGTAGAAGGATGTGAAAGATGGAGGCAAGTGGAGAATTATGGGTGTGGTCAAAGAGGACATGCAGCTAGTTGGTGAGAGAAGATGCAGAAGTAGATGGTTTCTGCGGTTACCCCAAAACAAGAAGAAGAAGACGATGGCTTCAAACATAAAAGCTTGTGAAATGTTGCATTTTCCGGGGAATCCGAGAGGGTTTTGGAAAAAGTTAGGCTTCTATTTGACTTTCATGCAAATGTTACAGAGTAAAAAGTGCAATATTTAGATCCAGAATATGTAGGCATTCAGAGGAGTGCAGAGCATAAAGAAACAATACTCAAGTAAGGGTGTTGTTACTTTATTATTTGAACTTTATTTATCAAGTAGGAATAGTGGTACTCATAAATATAAACAAGTAGTTGAGGTAAAGTAAAGCAGTATCCCATACCAAACAACTGAAGTAGTGAGTAACTTAATAACCTACAATTATATAATATTTCACATTTAAATGAGTATTTTGGTCATTTTTGTTTATTTTGGTGATTATTTTGAGCATTTTTTACATTATTATTATTATTATTATTATTTTTACTTAGTTCGTTTTTGTTAACATAATCAACCATTTTGGTCATTTTGTTATATTTTGTTGATTTTTTAACTATTTATTGTGTCGCTCACTTTTGTTAATTTCCTTGATTTTTTTTTTCATTTTTGCTGGTTTTGTTCATGGTTTTTTCTCATTACTATGTGCTACTTTTCACATTTTATAATTTACTTGACTGTTTTGTTCAGTTTTAATTATTTTGTCGATTTTGGTCATCATTTTTGTGAATTTCTGCTCATTTTATTTTTTAGTTTATCCATTTTGTTAATTGATGCGATCATTTCCTTAATGTTTTAAATTTAATAGATTTGATTTTCCTGCCCTACTCATTGAGGTGGAACCAAATGTAACTAAGTAAGAGTAAAACTTATTCTGCAAAACAAATACTCTCAGAAGAAACAACTACTCAAGTACATGAAAGGATACATGAATACTACCTACCTCTGCAGCAGTTGATGTATACAGTAGCGTCAAATGTAAATAGCCATGTAACTACGGTGGAACGAGTTACGAGTGCTTTGGCACACAAATTTTTCGGGTTATGAGGAAGACACTGAGCAAAAATTTGTATTGGCTCATGGACAAATACTCGGGTTGTGAATAAAGACTTGAAACTCGCGCTGTATTGTGCTTCATATTTGTGCCTTTTTTCACCTGAAATAGTGCTTTGTTTTGTGTTTTTACATTATGAGGCCTAAGAAGGATGCTAGTAGTAAGAAGAAAACCCGTAATATGATCTTGATGCAGGTGAAAGGATCTGTCCATAGTTAAAGGTATTTGTACCTTTAAATATTATATTTCACCAAAGAATAAAAGAAAACTCAATTTTTCCCAACCCCAAAAATACTATCAGAAATGAAATTAACAAAATCAATACAGATGCTCTGTCAAAATAAACTTATATTTGCAGTATGAATTCAAAACAAAACCACAAACTCCACTCAACTTAAGACGGACGGTGCAGCCATGAATACTTTGACATACACCCAGACATGCAGAACAAATCCCTCACCCAGTCCCGTTTAGCGTCCGGTCGTGACTCCAGATTCCTCTCCCAGCTCAGTCCAGGTACATCCATTAGAAGAATCAAGCAAAAAAAGGAATAATGTCCTTTCCGATGCAGTCTGATCCAAGCCGCTGACCACCAAACGTCGTCTGCTACCCGGGACTTCCACCCATGACCCACGTCAGCTCCTCGTATGTCACCTCAGGTGTGTGTGTATGAGATGAAAAATAAAAACACCATGAGAAAGTGCACACTGGTCGTGTATTAGACCAAGTGAATGACATTTGCGTCGCCCATTTTCGTAACATTTTAAGGAGTAGGCAGAGGCAAACCTCTTTGGATTCGCTACTTCAGCAAAAGATCATTGCCTACTGAAAGCGATGATGCTGCTGATGATGAAAGTGTGGCAAAACAGTCCAAAACTAGTGAATAAAAATCAGAAAAGAAAAATAAAAGAATTGTATGGGTGTTTTCTTGGGTCTTGGAACAAATTAATTGGTTTTACATGTATTTTTTATGGGAAAACTGGGCCCAGCTCACGAGTTTTTCATTTCATGAGCTTGATCCTGGAACGGATTAATCTCGTAACCCAGGGTTCCACTGTAGGTCAAACAGTACTGCAATCATTTTGTAGTGCGTCAAACGTAACCAGATCCTCACGCTGATCCCTTTTTAATTTCGTCTGAAAAACCACCAGCTGACGCCACAAAGTGTCGAGGCGATTCCAGGTCAAACGGCAGGAATGAGGTGAATTCCTGAGGCCCAATGAATGATGGGAAAATGCTCCAGCGGACATTACTAACCAAACATGTGCAGCCACGCTATTTGAACAGTTATTTCCCAGACCTGTGCACACACAATTTTGTGTTTATTACATGATTGTTGGAGGATTAATACTGTCTGAAATGGTTTGAACGAGCAGTGTTTGCAGACTTTTACAGAAAAGATGAATGTGTGGACTTGGGGCACAAACTGAGATATGATTTTTTTCTATTGATAAACCCACGTATAGGAGAATGTTTATGTGTTTACTCTTTAACTGTAAATAACAACAACACTGGCATGAATTAAAATGAGCAAAATAATCACTTATTGAGCAATCTGAGCAAAATTCTGAACAAAAACGGAAGAATGTTGAACAAAATTAATTTTAATGTATGAGTGCAAACAACATAATCAAGAAAATCAACAAACATGAACCAAATTCAAGAAAAATGGATAAAAATGTACAAAATAATCAAGAACATGAACAAAAATTCACACATTAGTTAGTAAACTCAACACAAAAAACAAAGTGACAAATCAATACTATAATGAATGAAAGGAATAATCAAGAAAATAAACCAAAACATTATCAAGACAATGGGACAAAATGAGCATAAAATTGCAAAATAACTAATTAAATGAGGAAAAATTAACAAAGAAAATTCACGCAATTTCCACAAAAATTAAAAAGGAGCAAAAAAAAGTTGAGAAAGGAATGCAGCAATAAAAACAAACAAAATGAAACAAAATAATCCACTTCATGGAACAAAAATGAAGACATACAAACCAAATAATCAAGAAAATGAAGCAAATTGTACAAGATTATTATGAAAAAAGACAAGATTTAACATTGAAAATGAGCTGAAATAATCAAGAACATCAATTAATATGAAAAAACTTAAACAAAAATGAACGGCATAATAACAAATAACCAAAATACACAAAAAAAAAAGAATGAAAAAATACTGAAACACTGAACATCAACAATGACCCAATGAATAGGAGTTCCCTGCCCCATTCTGGACCCTGACCCTCAGTTTGGGAAACACAGTGTGAACTCACTGTGCTCAAATCTGTTTCCATTAAATCATACATTGATCCAGTTCCACACATTCTGTGTTAACGTGGACTGTGGCCATCAGCCTCATTGACTGGCGTTTCTGTCTCTGCAGCGCCGGCCGACTCTGATGTGTTCGCTCTCTTCCACGAGGGGGGGCAGGGCTGCCTGGGGGTGCGGGACCACTCCCTCATCCTGTCCCCCTCCTGTGAGGAGGACAATCAGCGCTGGAAGTGGGTGACGCGGGGCCGGCTGTTCAACCTGGGTGCCTCGCTGTGTCTGGGGGTGACTACTGGGAACTACAGCTCCAGGTGGGACCGCTCTCCTCTGGGGGCTTACACCTGTGACCGGGAGCCCCCCAGAGTGCGCTGGACCTGGAGCTGTAGCCAGGTGTTGGAGAACCTCAACAACTACCTGCCCTCTCCATCACTGTGGAACAGCACGACCGTAACCTCATACCCTGCTAAGCTCAAATGGAGGCTGTACGGTGAAGACCAGGACCTGTGCTCCAAAATGTACAGAGGTGAAGATGCTTTTAAAATCACATGACAAACTAGGATATAATTCTTACAACCCCAGTTCCAGTGAAGTTGGGACATGGTGTAAAATGTAAATGAAAACTGAATGCAATGGCTCTCTAATCTCATAAACCCATACTTTATTCTCTGTAGAACATATACAACATATCACGTGTGGAAACTGACACATTTCACCATTTCATGGAAAATATTTGCTCCTTTTTCATATGATGGCAGCAACACATCTCAAAAGCATTGGCACAGGCACAACAAAAGTCTGGAAAAGGAATTGGCAGTCACAGTGTGGGCTCCGGATCACTTCTGGAAGTGTTCCTGACGCCTCCAGTTGAAAATCATGTCTGTTTTTTATGCAGTGCCGCCTGAGGGCCTGAAGATCCGGCATCCAGTTTTGACGTTCGACCTTCCACCAGATTATAATTATACACTTTATTTCAGTCTTGTAGGTGCATATCAACATAAAAAATTAATAAAATAATAAGATAAAATATGTACATTCTTGCAAATAAGCATAGTGCAATAAAATGAAAGACTGTTGACAGCATCAACAGGGGAATTGTATACAATAGGAATGAGAGTAAAAAAATCACAGTTCCCAGAATTAGGCTCCATAGGAAGAAAAATGAGCAGACATCGGGCCTTACAGGCTTGCATTTGCACAGAATGATCGTCCACATATAAGTTAAGGGGGACAGAACTCCTCCTGGTGTGACCCCGTTAGTCATGCACTCCCAGCCCATCGTACTCACTTAGTTTGTTGTAAATACCAGAAATGGGGTATTCTTATTGTAAAAGAAGGAACCCCCTGTTTTTCTGTTTTTTTAAACAATTTCCTGTGAAATGCCTTGGAGGCTTCCAGGAAACACAAGATGATTGTTGAGTTTTTACATTTATAATTACTCACAGTTTCTTTAAGTGCATAGATACACATATCTGTGCTATGTTCATTCTTAAAACCAAATTGATGGTCAGTGGTTGTAATATATTCTTGGACTTTAGAAAGTACAGTATGCAAGTCAGAGCAATCGGTGTGTAATTGTCTATGCTAGATATTTTATTTGTTTTATCCTTGACCACAGGCATTAATGCCACCTCCAACATAGACTCAGGTAGCACAGCATGCATTAAGAACCTCGAGAAACACAAAGCAAGGAGCACTGCAGCTCTATGACTGGCATTTTGCAGGTTTTCTGCTCTTATTTGTTCTGGGCCACATGCTTCGTTTGCCACCAGTTTCTCAATAGCATGGCACACTCACTCCATCTGGTTTAATAACTACACCATCGTTACAAGGGACTTCACCTATGTGACAATCATCACTATTAACACAGTTCAATAATTCCATATAATATTGGCTCCACAGTTTGATGATATGATCTGAGCCAGATGTTCCATCAATATTTGATGGGAGGGGCATCACCTTTTTCCAGATTCCTTTAACATTTTTCTGCTGGAACTTCTTGGCCATAGAATAAGACCTCATGGCTTGCTCATTCCTATTAATATAATCACAAAGCATATATACATGTGGCATTTGCAAACTTCCTGAGTTCAGTCCCTGGGCCATGCCTGGCCCTCCCTAATAAAACCCAATTTTTTGGGTTGAAGACAATTGACACTGTTGACATACATCTTATAGATGTCAGCACCATGTTTTTTATTTTTACAGTATAGCACTACGGGTTATCTCTATGTTTCTCAAGTTCTGATCAATCACACTATTGTCGTACCTGATGTCATCATGTCTAAGTTGAGACCAATCAATATACACTGTAGATGGTGGATCTTCAAAGTCTTCATGATTTTACACTGAAGAACATTTTCCTGAAATTGTTCCACAATTTTAGACACAGTTTGTCACAGACTGGTGAACCTTTGCCCGTCTTTACATCTGAGACACTCTATCTCTCTAAAATACTGCTTTAATATCTAGTCATGTTACTGACCTGTTACCAGTTACCTAATTAGTAAGTAGTATTTAAGTACATTTTATTTATCCAGTGCTTTTCAAGACAAAAGTCACAAAGTGCTTTCCAGAATAAAATAAAGCAAAATAAAATGAATAAAATAAATATCCAATAGATACAACAATTAAGACAGTGTAAGAGAGAACTAAGTAAAAGCAAACCTGTATGAGTTGGTCTTAAGCTTTTTCTTGAAGATATCAACAGTGTCCACAGGGAGCAAGTTCCACAACTGCAAACGCCTTGAAAACCAGGAAGCCTTGGTCAGAGGTCGTCAGAAGCCTGCCAGGTACATGTGGGTGTAGAAGTTCACTGATACAGTTCTGCGTCTGACCATGAAGAGCTTTGCAGGTGATCACCCAATCTTTAATTGAAGCTGAAGGTTTATGGGAAGCCAGTTTAAGGAGCAAAGAATTGGTGTCACACGAGAGCTTTTGGAGGACCTGGTGAGAAGCAGAAGTTTGGACTGTTTGAAATAATTAATTACAATAATTGAACCTTGATTAGATGAGAGCATTTCTACTTCAGAATGTGACACAGTGATTTTAAGACAATTACTTTTCCAATCTTTTTTGCCCCTGTTCCAACTTGTTTGAGATGTACGAGCTCTACAATCTCCGTCAGCGTGAGGCCTTCACCTGTCCTGACGGTGAGACCTGCTGGTTGTCTTCATGTGCTGTGCTGCCTCAGTGTGGCAGACAGATTCACTGTCACAGATGCCACAGCTGTGTCTGATCAGACCTACAGTACCACACAGCGTCTTGTAGGGACTGTGTGCGGCTCGGTACCATTCCAACGCCAGTGTTTGTAAACTTTACTAAACACATGGGATTATTCTAGGCCTCAAGTATATTTCTACTTCTCTATAGTTTTCAGTGCAGATTAAATCTAACCATGGCGGTTTACAGTGAAACCTGAACTCTTCCGCTCCCGGTGCACGTCGTACAAATATCAAATGTTGCAGTTGTTCGTCGACTCAGTGAGTCGTACACGCCTGTAGTTAACGCAGTTCACTTGACATCAATTAAAACCAGACCTGCCATAAATGTAAAAGCTCATAATCTTCCTTTACTTCCCTCTTTATCCTCCCTCTCCTCTGTTTCTGACTTTTTTGTGGGTGCATTGACATTTTTAGCTTTCAAGTGCTGATCTTCACAAGTTTCCCTGTGAAGTCGACTCCCTGCTGGAGACAAATGCCTCTGACATTAGTCAGATGAGGAGCAGCTCCACTAAGCAGCCCCTTCAGAAATCTTTCCTCTCCGATTTAACATGTCTGCCCTACTTTCCATTGACCTCATGTGTTTTGGGAGCAGCACACATTCAAGACTGCTGCCCTTTTCTTCACATCACACTAGAGTCGTAAGAAGGTAGAGCTGTTTTATGAAACTGCAGAAATCAGATGTGATTTTGTTATTAACTGGCTTAGTGAAGGCCCAAGTCAAGTCAGCATGAGAAAAATAATCTGTTGACTTCAAGTTTCTTTTTCTTTTTTTTCCTTTAAGCTTTGCCACTATTCCTGTCATAATGCTCTGATGAAGGTGTGAGGACCAAAAGCCGAGTCTTTCAAGCTTTTTGCACCAATTGAAGTACTGTTAAGTTTGCTTCCACGAATAACCTCCAGTTAGATAAATTTCTATTTTCTTCTCCACCCATTTTTAAACGTTTGGAATCTGCAAATGGACAAGGATTGTTCATTTCTAAAGTTTATCTTCTGCACACCAGATGTTCTGTGTTTTCTTACAAACCCACTGATGGTTTGAAGTTTTCACATCACACTTGTAAAAAAACTGCACTACATCACAAGATTTTTGCAGCACCACACATCGACATAGCAACAACATGAAAACAAGAAATGAGAAAGAATCAACAAAACAATCGGGTAAATTAACAAAACAAACAACAAAATTTGCAAAAATAAATCCAAAAGAGTTAAATAATTAAACCAGATAAGCAAAAATGAACAAAATAATCAAGTCAATTAACAAAAGTTGGCAAAATGATCAAGTAAATAAATAAAATAAACTAAATAAGCAACTAGAAAAAGTTTGCGTATGCATACGCTGCACCATCAATATCAGACAGGTTATAGTCTGGTATTGAGGCGTTAATTGTGTATTGTATTGTTTTATTGTTCTTTGTATGGACTACAGATGGAATTAGCTTTTTGCCAAATTCGGTGCCCACGTCTTTTTATTCTTACGAATAATTTATGTAAGCGTACGCTGTCCTTTATAAACTGAAATAAAAAAATATCAAAAAATTTATGTCTAACATAATTTCTGTAGCCCTATTGGTTGCAGAAATATCATCAAAAATGTATTGTGTAGATGAAATTGTATTATGACTTCACAATATTCTGGTTGTTTTGTCCAAGATCACTTCTGGCGCGTGGATGGTTGTTGAGATATGATGGACAATGTGTTTTCCAAAATATCATGGGTGACCTTGACTTCGACCATAAGTGATCCATGTGTGTGTGCACAGGTGTTGTTAAATTATCCTGTGTGCGCACACACACACACACACACACACACACCCCCCCACACACCCACACACACACACACACACACACACAGGGATGAAAACAATACCCTGCTTGCCACTTGGCTGGCATGCACAGTAATAAATGAAAAAGAAAATCTTGTAATAAAGGCATCATAAAAGTTCTTATTTTAGATGTTTGACAATAAACAGCACTTTTCCAATGTATTTACTTGGTCGTATGTCACATTATTGATCACAATAAACAATCAACAGTAGGATCAATAACCTGTGTATGAAGCTCGAATCAATTCCATATGATGCATTTACTCACTACTCGAGTAGGTTTTCAATGAGATACTTTTTTAACTCTTACTCAAGCAGTTATTTTGATATATTTGTTATTTGTACGTCTACTTGAGCCATTAGAATTATAGAATAACAATACTTTATTATCTCTTTACTCTGTTGTGAATTTATAAGTGTTTAATTTTTCAGTTGCAGCTCATAATAAAAGTCTTAAATCTTCTACAAACTTGTACTGCTCTTTTTACTCCTTCTGCTGACCGGTATTTAATTCTCTTTTAACTGTAACATCATCTTCTGTTTAATTTTACAGGGACTAAGGAAACAAACATCGCACAGTCAGAGCTTCAGGAATCACACTGAAGCCTTTCTCCGTCACTTTGTGAGGATTCCCAGCTTGTCGTGTTTGTCTTTCAGAGATCTACACCATCCAGGGGAACTCTCACGGTCGGCCCTGCTACCTGCCCTTCCTCTACGACAACCAGTGGTTTCACAGCTGCACCAGCATCGGCCGCGAGGACGGACACCTGTGGTGCGCCACCACGTATGACTACGGCAAAGACGAACGCTGGGGCTTCTGTCCAGTCAAGAGTGAGTTGAACACCGGGCGACAGTTTTTAGTGACATTCTGAACGTCGAGCACCTCATTAATACATCCATTTGTGCCTTTTCTTTACAGGTGTTTATGAAAAAGACAAAATAATGAACAAAAAAACAATAAAAAGAGCAAAAGTGAATAACATATGCATCAAAATAGCAAACAGGGAGCAAAAAACTCATTATAAACTGATTTAATGTCTATATATTCACTGCATATGAACATTGTAATGTATTTTATAATGTATTTTACTCTTTAATATAAAATAGAATAAGAGTGAAGATGAAAGTTATTGAGTATTTTGATTTAATCTTGTGGACGACAGCAAAACAACAAAATAATAAATAAAAATGAACAAAATTAGCAGCAGTAGAAACTAAAAGGAACCAAATAATGAAGAAAATGAACAAACGTGGAGAAAAATAGAGAAAAAAATGCTCAAAGTAAACCAAAAAAAATCAACAAAAATGATCAACGAAATGTATTCATGTTTCAAGGAAATTAATCAAAATCTAACTGATTGACAAAAAAGGCACAAAATAAGCACACACGAATAAAAAAAGCAATAATGAACAAGTAATGATCAAAACAAGCAACGAGATCATAAAACAATATACAAAATAATCAAATCAATCTGTAATAATCACAAAAATAATCAAGAAAATTAACAAAATGAATAGAACAAAATAAATGTATTTATCCCTCCCAGAAAATGTATAAAATTGTATTATAAAATTCTAAAATAAATGAACAAACGAAGAAACAAAATGAGCAAAAATTGATTTAAAAAATCAAATAAATTGAAACAAATTAAGGCAAGATTATCAAAAATATTCTAATGCACGGGGGTCCAATCATTGCCACAAAGGGCCGAGACAGTGCACTTTTTCTTTCCAACCAGTCTCTTCAGTAGGTGATTTCACTG
>JAQQAE010019383.1:0-10946 GCA_029823295.1 Pseudamia nigra | reverse complement strand
AACATCTGTGGAAGGAGCTGAAACATGGCGTCTGGAGAAGCAGCCTTCAAACCTGAGACAACTGGAGCAGTTTGCTCGTGAGGAGTGGGCCAAAATACCCACTGAGAGGTGTATCAATGTTGATTGTACAAATCCATATTATGGCAAGAAACACTCCATCACAGTCCATCATTATCCTGGGCACCAATGCAGCGGCAAGCAGAGTATTGTTTCCACCCTTGTGTGTATCCGCAGGATAACTCAAGAACGTCTGGATGGATTTTCACCAAACTTGATGAGACTATCACTTGGATGGATATGTCAGGCTGATAACTCAAAGGTCAATGTCAATGAGAATGTACTTGTATGTGTCCACAGGATAATCGAAGTTGACTTGATCGTGAATATTAGGTGGATATATCAAGGTGATTCACTCTTGTTGTTGATCGATCATGTTCAAGGTCACATTTTCTATCATATCTTGACAACCATTCATGTTACAGAAATGATGTCAGTCTCAAAATAACCAGAATATTATGAAGTCATGCTAAAATCATAATATGACTTCATATCCACAATACATTTATGATGATATCCCATCAACCAATGGGGCTACTGACCTAACTTGAACCACAACCTAACTGGAAAATTATTATTATCATCTGGTTGAAGTGCAATAGAGTCCAAAAGAAGCCACAAACTGACTTCAGATGTGGATCATTCAAAATGATCTGTGTCCCTCTCTGTGGACATGTGCAGGGTATGTATCAGCCCTCTGATGCCTTTCCTAATTAGTTTAAGAAATGAAGGTCAGTGAATCCAAAAATCTCAAGAACTTGTAAAAACAAAAAAATAGAACTGTTGTGCCTGAAAGGGAGTAGAATGAAGCCACTGCTTATCTAGTCCTACCCCGCAGTTGGAAAGCTTGAGTTTTAAGCATGAGCGATACATTTGGCCTGGCCACAAGAATTGGCCTGATTATTTGGAATGCATTCAGATTTCAGTCAGAATTTTTAGAATGCAATACAAATATCCAGGAATATAGAAAGATTTTTTTATTCTGACTGCATTCCAGCTCATTTTGCCTCTAGTGTGACGGGGGTATAAGTGAGGGGTGGGGGAGGTTGGAGTAGGCCTACAGTAGAGATAACAATGCTGAATTTAATGACAACCCAATACACAATGCAGGAGGAGGCGTTCCCAGGTCAGCGGAGAGACACTGTGTTTGATATCCCCTGCTACTTGTTACCTGCTACTTCTTACTTGCTGCACATGCTAACTGCCACATGCTGTTTTTAGCAGCAGTAGGCTGTATATTACATGTGAATGTTAATGCAGCATATTGCATGGTCACACATGACGCTATTCACCATAGTAACAGGTTCCAGTTCGCTGTGGGTAGATGTATATCAAAGTCTACACTGTTTACAAAAGGAAAACTCTGTCATATTCTTTCATGTACAGTACACTACCAGGCAAAAGTTTGGAGCAACCCCAATTTTTTTAATATATACTGTATGCCAAACTAGCTATTGTTTCATGCAAGAAAAAAAGAAAATAAATATTCATATATGAGGAATGGATATTTCCCTACACAATTCAAATTTTAAATTGGTACATAAGTGTATATCACTTTTGGTATCGGGGGAAAACAGTTTAAGTGACAACCATTGACTGTTCTGAGAAAAAGTGAATCTTCAACTGAACAATTCAAGTGTTTCCAAACTGCTTTGCTTGGAGTGCATTGTCATCACCATTTTTTTTTGACAAAAGTTACAGTTAAATGTTCTACTGTAGTTGTTAAATTGACATCATTAATAAACAGTGGTGGGCAAGTTACTTTCAAAATGTAATATTACATATTACTAGTTACTTGCATTCCAAAGTAATAACTTACTTTACAATATTACTTTCTGTGTAGAGTAATAAGTTACTGATTACTTTAGTTACTTTCACCAAATAAACACTGAGTACAAGGCATTATAAGATGGAAGGAAGCGTGCAATTTTTCATCATGGAGAATAATTCTCACCCAGGTATTAGTCTCATGGCATCCCTCACAGCTTTCTCAGCTTCCACCCTTCTCCTGGGTCCAACATCTGCATCTCTGGTCTGTCGTTTGTTTGTATTCAGCTCACATCTTCATCCTCCGCCTGTTTTTTTTAATTTTTGCTTGTAGCAACCGGTGGTTGAGTCCCTGGCGTAATTCTTGAGCTTGCATGTGATATTGAAGGACATGCACAATTCACATGGCTTCTCACCAACATGTAAGGTGCACATTACTGTGAGATTTTTATCCTTTTATCATAGAGACTCAAAATAGTGCGAGTAAAAGCACTTTAAAAACTGTGGAGTCCTGCGATGCTGCCATTTCACCATCTCTGTAAACAAACCATCTTCTTCTGTTTTTTTTTACAGTGGTTGCTGGTCAATAAACTTCTTCTTTGGGGGATGTTTGAGCTGTTGCACAAGACAACAACTGAGTTTGGTTTGTAATGCTTTACTGGACACAGTAATTGTAATAATATTACCAACATATAAAGAGTAACATGTTATACTGCTCCATTACTGCCCCAACTCTGTTATTAAATCTTATTAAGTACTTCTATAAATATTGTGTTTTCTTTGCATGAACAAATAGCTAGTTTGACATATGTATTAACAAATTTGCGGTGGCCCCAAACTTTTGACTGGTGTAAATTAAATTGTTCATATCACGTGCTTGTGTTTGTCTCATTTTAGTCCCAGCTGCTTATTACAACATGCTATTTTTCACTGTAAATAATCATCTGTATGAAAATATATCACGCTATAGCATGTATGTGTAGCCACTCATCTCCTCCACAGTGCACCGCTGATTTCATCTCCTCATCCAAGTGTCCAGGAGGCATCCAGATCAGATGCTCAAGTCACCTCAAATGGCTGGTCTCAATGTCAAGGAGTAGTTTCTCATCATATCTTTGAGAGCCCAGCAGAGCGGAGAAAACTCAATTCAACCACATTTATTCGTGTTCTTGTACTTTAGAGAGCTCATGGCCATGGGTGAGGGCTAAACTCAGCTCCTTCACCACAACAGCCTGGAACAACATCAACACTATTGCCAGCATAGTGCTGATCTGCTGCTCAATCTCATCCTCAAACCTCTGCTCACTCATGAAAAACAAATGTTTTGTTCCAGAATAGTTTGATCAATAGTTTGAATAAAGATAGTGAAGTAGAGGATGCAGCTACATGTACATCTGGTAAACACATCTAACTACACAGGTAGATGATGTGAGTAAATGAAAAGCAGCATTACAGACTCATTTTAGTGAGACGGAATTTCTCTAGAGGGATTGAATTTCAGTGGTGGGACTACCCTTAAGTTCACTCACATTGCCAGGTCTCCACATTTTATTTTATCACTGTGGAAAATCTATCAGCATCCCAAAAAGGGGAAAGCCTCTTGTGTTTGCATATGTTGTTGCCAGATGACGAAAATATCATACCAGAAGCTCAAAGGTGCTCATGTAAAGTTAGCTTTCAGCTTGTGATATGCTGGGAGCCACTCATCGGTTTAAATTAGCAGACTGCTGATTAGCAGTTTGAAGCATATAACGTGTGTCAGAAAAGTAATGGGACTTAGTTTACTGTGTGAGTTCTGAATGGGGTAGGGGTTGGTGGGTTGCATCACCATGTAACATAATAATTAGGGAGTATATAACTGCAATCTCAGCTCTCTGCAGCCATTGTATGTTTATTTGCTTGCTGTTGTGCACAGCTCCTCAATTTCAGGCTGCCTGGCAATGGGCACAAAGCAACAATCCAGCCTGAAGTTTCTGATCCAGCTGTTGAAAACTCAGTCAAAAGCACTATCAGAAGCACTTGGACAACTGCAGCAAATGTAAAAAGATTAGATGATGTCACTCTTACAGGTTTTTGAGTAGCACAAGAGGTTTCAAGAGGGACACAAGGATGTGCAGGAAAACCCGAGGAGCAGAAGGCCTTCAACAAGAAGGACTGAGGCCATCATTGAGCGTGTGAGCCAGGTGGTGCATGGCAATCAAAGACTGAATGTTTGACTGATTGCAAGTGAGCTGGGCGTGAACTGCAACAGTGTCTCGTGTATTATCACTGAAGATCGGAGAAAGTGGAAGATTTGCACAAAGATGGTGCCGAAGATAATGAACGATGACCAGAAGGAGTGAATACTGTAATTGCGGCAGGACAGCTCATGGCTGCTTCACCACGACTATGTGCTGGCTCACAACACCCTGAGCATCTGGCACTTCCTGTCCAAAAAGAATGTTGCCATGCTGGAGGTAAATCCCTACCCAAACTGAGTATGCGTGACGGGGGCCTGCTTTCCAGACATGAAGCCATCAAGAGAAGCTGCAGAGAATCCTTCCAGGTGTGTATGGAGGGCTGGATAGGGAATAGGGATAGGGAAGTGTGTTAGAGTCGAGGGGGATTATTTCGAAGGGGAAAACTTGTAATTTGGAATTGAAATACATTTTTTTGTTTCTTTCTTGGCATCTACAGTCAATAATATCTAGTGTTGGAAGAGCAGAAGTGAAGGAGTGAAGAACTCACACAATCAGGCCTGAAACCTCTACCTAAGAACCAGTATTTTGTGGGTGTTATTATGGATCTGGTTAATACAAAGGTTCACAAAAGTGGAGGAGCATGAGTGAATCTTCCAAAGTGCACCTATAACATGGTATTTTAAGGAAATGTGCTAAAGTTACAATCAATAGTTCCACTCTCCCTGTGTAAATATGGTACTGGAGTTTCTGCAATCAAAACAAAATACTTAAAAATCCTGTCTTGGAAAGTAAAGCTGAGGAACATTCATCATCACAACAAGCACAGATATATAAACAGATGCACAATTTCAGATCCATATTTTATTGTCCTGATTGTGTGACAAAAACAATTGAAATGAGAGGGCCTACTCTGCAGCTACTAAAAATGATCAAATGATCATTCATATGACATTGGTGGCTGTACAGTACATTGTCACAGAAATATAACGGCCACACATAGTAACTCTGTAGCAATCATCGTGAGCAGTGCTAAGTAAAGGATGCAGTCATGGTGCCATTGCAAAGACAGTCACAGCAGAAACATTCAATAATAATAATAATAATAATAATGATAGTGGATTTGATTTATATACTGTAGCACTTTTTCCCAGAGACTGTAAGCACTTTAGACTGAATCCATTATTCATTCATTCCACAGTCACACTGGTGGTGGTAAGCTATACTGTATGTTTAACCAGTGGTGCCCTGGAGCAGACTGATGGAAACATGGCTGCCAATCTGTGCTTCTGTGACCACCAGCACCCACTCACATTCATATAAGGCGAAGTCTATGAAGTGTCTTGCCCAAGGACACAATGGCAGAATGACTAGGATAACAGAATGACAGGGTTCAAATCACCAACCTTCCAGTTACTCGATCACCTGTTCTACCTCCTGAAGTACTTCCATCCAGGCCTCAAACTTCTACATCACATTAGTATATTGTAGGTATTACTATGAATCTGGTCAAGGTTCACATAAGCATTTGCATGTGTGGTGAGTCCTCATATTAAAATGACAAATCCCTGTGAAAGAAGACATCACAAAGAACCATGAGAGCCCACCTTGTTGCAAAATGCAAGTCTTCATATTTTCAGGATGTAGTTTCTCCCTCAGAGGTTTTCATGTCACATAGCAAAGAGCACCATCAAACCTCTAATACACAGATCACAGGATAGAGAATGATGACTTTAATAGTTGGCCAAGGGCAGGCTTATTCAAACAGATTACTTCTTTTAAGTGTTGAAATTAATTCAGTGACCTGACTGACTGACTGACTGAAAAGAGGCTTCTGGATTTCATGTTGTCACAAGATAAAGTCTTTGCACACTGGTGGCATTGTTTTGTGCGATTAATTTGCATTTCCATTATATTTTGTCCAAACCTCATTTATATGACTCATACTTTTACACAGAATGCAAATATGACACAGCAAAAACAAGTGTTTTAATTTTCTGTGCAAAGTTTTCCTTCCCAAGCTTTTCCACTTTGAATAAAGCATCAGCCAATCAAGTTGTTTGGAACAAACATCATGGGACAATAATAACGATGAACCTGCTGACTCCTAGCCACACTGTTTTGTGTGAAACACAAAACTGATAATGAAGTGAAGGACTGTGTGTGGAGCAGCATCACCAAACATGGAGGTACGAGAGTTGTTCAGAATATTGAGGAGCTTCTGTAACATGAATGTTACATGATTGGAATATAGTTCTCATTGTGTGTCTTTTTCCCTGGACATTCTACAATGACACAAAGGACCAGAAGACACAGGAGCGACCGACTGGAGATTCAAATGATGTAGATGAGGTTCCAGGTGATGTTAAATGCATTGTTGAATTAAATGGGTTCTTTCAAATGCAGTGGTGCATAAATATTCAAATATTTTATCAAAAAAGGATTGCAGCCAGTGTCAGACATTCAGCAATGATCATACTTGTATGCTAATTACGCCCTCCGGATAAGTATTGATCAGTAATACAAAAATAAATAGTGCCCTTTTTGGCACTAGTGTCTTTATAACTGTTTTAATTGATTTCCTGACATGAGAACTGTTCTCAAATGCATCTCTATTTTTGTTTTCCCAGCCAACCTGGTTGTGGCTTCCTTCCACAACCAAAAAACATGCACTAGGGGTTAAGTTAATTGGTCACTCTAAAACTACACATAGAATACCTGTGTGAATGGTCATCTGTCTCTATATGTCAGCCCCGCAATTAACTACCAGTACATCTAGGGTGTACCCTGCCTTCATCCTAAGTCAGCTGGGATAGGCTTCAGTTTCTTACCCAACCCTTGCGAGGATTACGGGGTAGGAAACAATTAACCCATGAATTGAACTGATATGCGGGCCAGTATTATACTGTATATATGTACATCAAACCTCTTGGTGTATATCTTAAACTTCCTCAGAATATGATTTTAAACCTCTGGAACAATGGCTAAATATTTTCCATATGGCAACGCAGGATACATCTAACTCTCATTGCCACTGGTAGGAATCATGAAATTTGTGTGCAAAAGAAACATACTTATTTAACTGTCCACACTTCTGATTCCCACCCCAAATAGTTCCATGTGATTAATCACCAAGTTATTATCTGGCAACAATCCGGTGCTGGTTGTGTACTATTTAATCAAGGTAACCAGCCGATCTGGCTCACAGGATTTATTACTGTTGTACAAGACAAGTCTCTCCAATTAGAGACTCCAAATGAAAGATATGCCAGCCACCTCCAGAAGGCTGAGTGTAAAGGCAGTTAATCAGTGTAAGATATATGGAGACTGTTGTGGATAACAGATGCTGGTTCAATGTTGGTTAGAGACAGACATCAGTCTTTATGTCTTTAATGTCCTCAGACACTTACAAAGAAAAAGTGTGGTTATGTCTGCTAATAGTGCATGTTGTTGTTAGCAAAGTGCCGCTGGTGTTTGGCAGTGAAATTCTCCTGACACACCGTTAACAGTCTCATCAGTGTGTCCTACAAAAAAGCAAGTGGGAATGATGAGAGAAGAAAAAAATGAATCGCTGTGGTGCTAAGCATTTCCTGTTCCTGAATAGCACCCTCCGATTTCTTGTGTTCACTTTTCCTCCAGTGAAGTTTTTGACTTTCAGTGGCACCTTATTTCTGCCACAGGTTTGAGGCTTTACTGCCAAAACTTTCAAATCTGATTCTGTCTTGTTACTCTTTCTCTGCATTGTTATATAAGGCAAAGAATTGTTTTTTAAACTTCACATTCATGCAAGCAACAAAGAGTCAAAAGGTGAAAAAGACAAAAACAGTGAAGGGAATGAAATAGCTTGATTTCCCCCTGGGAGGATTTGTGTGGAATAAGAAAAATGGATATTAGGGAAAAAATGTAAAAACAAAAGCCCAAATAGAAGCTGCTGCTTGAAATATGAATTTATTGCATTATAGTTGAAGTATAAATCCCCACTCTGAATTTCTGACAAACAATATTTCTTTTCTTTTTTGATCTTTTGTTCATCTAATAAAAGACGTGCCCAAGAGAACCTGTGGGGAAAAAAAAGCAGCCACATTAAAGCATTCAAAACTATTTCAGAACCTGCTCTGCATCTTTAAGAAGACATAGTTTGTATTGCCTCATCGTACCAAATGGACACACACAACACTATCTGTATTTCATATTTTATTGTTTCATATTGACATGCCTGGCTTCAGCAAAGTGAAAGAAAGTGTTTTGCAGTCACATGGTACAGTCATTTAATTTGGACATATTTCCTGTGGATTGGTAGGAAAAAGGAGGCTTTCATTGACTGCTTGGTTGATGAGAGTTTCATCCTCACTTTCATATATCTATATCAAATCAATTTTTGCCAAATTAATTTTATACGGGTGAGCCAAGGAATATCTGTCTGTGCTCCAACCTAAAAACAAATGAAGCTAGGTTCACAAGAGCTCAGATGTCATGGTCACAGGGTCATAAAAGTCCAAAAAAGGGAGGGTTCAGAGTCACCTGGCCCATCCCGAACTTTAAAAAACTAAAAAAAAAGACCTAAGGTGCACTATAGTCAGGCATGGAAATTAAAATGCCTTCATTTTACATAGCAATTAGATAAAGTTTTAAAGTAACCAAGGCCTTTGGACAAAACAGGTCTTCTTTACTACTGGCTCCTACTCCAACTGCTCCAGAGGGGTGCATCTCCACCACAGAAGCTGATCCCTCTCCTTCACCTGGACCCTCTTCACTGTCACTGTAACTGGGGTGAGGATGGAGCTGGGGAAACTGAGACCTGGGAAAGCAGTTGGCCCAGATAGTGTATGTTTAAGGCTGCTCAAGGACTGTGCTGCTCAACTCTGTGAACCTCTCCAGAAGATCTTCAACCTGAGTCTACAACTAGGGAGGGGTCTGGCTCTATGGAAAACATCATGCATTGTCCCAGCACCCAAAATTAGGTGTCCAGCTGAGCTTAACGATTACAGATCGGTGGCCCTCACATCCAACATCATGAAGACCTTGGAGCGGCTGGTTCTGTGACTGCTGAGACCCCATGTCAAACATGCACTGGACCCCTCCAGTTTGCATACGAGGAACATGTTGAAGTGATGCTGTCCTCTACCTGCTTCACCAGGCCGGCTCGCATATGGAGGGGCCGATGCCTTTGTGAGGATTATGTTCTTTGACTCCTCAAGCATATTTGATACAATCCAACCCCACATACTCGGAGTCAAGCTCAAAGGGATGGGGTGGACCCCTCCTTTGTTTCCTGGATCACAGACTACTTGACAGGAAGACCCCAATTAATCAGGCTGGGCACCTGTGTCTCTGAGACAGTCATGAGCAGCACTGAAGGTCCACATGGGACTGTTTTGACTCCCTTCCTGTTCCCACTGTACACATCTGACTTCAAATACAACTCTGAGTCCTGCCACATCCAAAAATACTCTGATACCTCTGCTATTGTGACATGAACACTTATTCATGAACGCTGCTGTGATCAAGAATGAACAGGAAGGGGAGTACAGACATTTGATAAATGCCTTCTGTGATTAGAATCAGAAAAACTCCCTCCTGATGAACACCATCAAGACAAAAGGAATGGTTCTGGCCTCATCAGCCAATCAGAATGGGCAGTACAAGCATTGAGGTGGTGTAGACATACAAATATCTAATCTCAGGATCAATTAGTCCCAGAAAACACAGACGCACTGTATCAAAGGGGTCAGAGTCGCCTATTTTTTCTACAGAGGCTCGGGTCCTTTGACATCTGCCCAATGATACTGCACGTTTTGCCAATTAGTCATTGCAGTCAATGCACTCTATGCTGCAGTCTGCTGAGGAAGCAGCATCAGACAGAGAGATGTAAAACACCCGAGCAGACTGGTTAAATAGGCTGGATCAGTGTTTGAAGGGATGCTGGACTTAACGGAGGCCGCGGTGGACATGTGCACACAGAAGAAACTGGAGAACATCATGGACATCTCAGACCATCCTCTTCACCTCCAAACAGAGGAGCAGCTGCTTCACTGTGCTGCAGAACTGAATGCTATAGGTCCTTTATCCCCATCCACCATCAGACTATTCAACACCACAAGCGATTGCAGATTGAAGCCTGAGAAGAATGAAGACATCTTAACTATATAATATATTATGCCTATGAATGAGCTGATCATGGAAATTTCCCATAAGGGGATAAATAAAGTGTATTGTATTCTATTCCATTTATGGTCAGTATTCCATTTATACTCCTGTGCTGCGTTATCCTAATGCAGTGGTGTCACACTATGGCCCACATTTTTCAGCGATCGTCAATCTGACTTGCATCAAATTAAAGCCAGGCAAAAGTATTTTTTGACAAGCTAATGAAAAAATAATTTTAAAAAACAAAAAATGAACAAAACAATACAGACAATGAAGAAAATCAATAAGTATTTTCAAATACATGTATTAGCATCGAAAAAAAAACAAGGCGCAAAATTAAAACTAACAAAATGAACCATAAAATGAGAAAAATTAAGAAAACAATGACAAAAATGAAAATAATAATAAGTTGAATTATTAAACCACATGATTGAATATAGATATTCCTTATCTCTCATATGTACTGTTTGTATTTATGTATCAAGTTTAAATGTAAACCACATTACTAGCTGTAGGGTTAAATTGTACTCATTTGCATTATAAATTAGGACTGTAAAATGAACGCGTTAATCCAGATTAATCCATTTGCATGATTCCATTAAAATTTTTACACGATTAATGTGATTAACGCGATTAATGCACAATAACTCATATCAAAGAAAAGGTGATGAAATCTTATGTTACATTTGACCCAACTCACTGCCAACTTCTTTAGTATTTCCTGCTTCAAAGTCAATTTAAATGTAAAGTATAAGTCTTTACACATTTTGAAACAAATTACATTAGTTACTGATGAAA
>JAQQAE010019382.1:0-10946 GCA_029823295.1 Pseudamia nigra | reverse complement strand
ACCAATTCACCGAACCCCTAGTGCATGTTTTTGGTTGTGGGAGGAAGCTGGAGTACCTGGAGAGAACCCATGCAGACCCAGGGAGATCATGCAAACTCCAAACAAACAACATAATCATGTAAATTAACAAAATGAACAATATCACCAATAAAATTGAATAAATAATGAACAAAACATGCAGCAAAATGAGCAAAAATTAACAAAAAAAAATCAAACAAGTCAACAAAATCATTGGACAAAAATCAACAAAATAAGCAACACGATGTACTTTAACCCCTTTGCTCCTCCTCAATGAGTAGGAGTATCAAAGGTTGAAATAAAAACAAATTAACTAACAAAATCAACAAAAACACAATAAAATAAATTTAAAAATTAGTAAAACAATCAAGAAAATGAACAATACTGAGCAAAGTCGAGGAAACTGAAAAATTAGAGAACAAATAAATAAACTGAGGAAAAAAGGAAGAAAAGAATCAAGTAAATTAACAAAAATCAGCAATATAATCACAAAACTGAACAAAAAAGGAAATAAACAATTGATCTAAATGATCAAAAAGCTTTAGAATAAATGAACAACAAAAGTAGTAAAAATGAACAAATTAAGGAATGATGTTTGAAAAGAAAAATACAAAACAAAACAATCAAACTAAATGAACAAAAAAGCAACAAAATGAGCCAACAATGAACAAAATGTCAACAAAATAAAAAAATGAACAACGAATGAACAAAATGACCAAATAAGCAACAAAATGTAAAAAGTGAACAAAATAAGTCACAAAATTAACAAAAAGAACAAAAAATGATCAAAATGACCAAATAAACATGTACAAAGAGTGAACAAAATAAGCACAAATTAATAAGATAACTGAACAAAAATGAACAAAATACCTGATTGAAAGCAGTCAAGTTTCAATCTACGTTGCTCACTGCTTAGTAACATAGTAGTTTTTTCCTGACACTCTCTTACATCTACTCAAGTACTTGTTTTGATGAATACTTCTACTTGAGTCATTAGAACCATCAGGTAACAATACTTTGACCCGAGTACTGTTTATGTGTACTCTACCCACCTCTGGTAATTTGTCCATTTGATAAGCATGTATGTGTGAGCATTTTCGCAAGTGAGACAGGAAAAGAGATTAGGTTTAATGACAAGATTACCAGTGTAATGTTGAGAACACTCCTCTGTGTGGCGATGAATGAAGCCCTTTTTCCACGGTAGACAGACCAGTTTGTGTTTGTGTGTGTGCAGCTCCAGGAGTCTGTTTGGCTTCAACCTTGTGCCAAACTGGCTCACAACCTTCAGTCTGTGGAGAGATCCTTTCACATTACCCAAGGCCTCACAAACAAGCCAACTGAAATAGAACCACACATGCTGCGTATCAGACACAAGTTGTCCAGGACTTCTCTGATCTTCTGGCATCTCGTCATTAAAAAGACCAGCTTTGTCAGAAAAGACCAGGATCACAAACAGAGAAAGGAAGAACAAAATGAGGGAGTTTGACACCAGTCTTTATCTTCAAAGCTCGCTATGCCAGTGACCCGGTAGCACCCCTGTTGTGGCAACACTGAGATCCAATGCCCTATAGGAGAGCGCTGCTCTCCATGCCAGCAGCGCCGGCTCAGCCTAAACCTCTCTCACATCAAAGCATCACAGATCACAGTCTCCTGTTCAAAAACATGAAACGCGAAACTGGGGACATGCTCAAAGAATCATGGTACATACACAGTCTCTCTCAAATAGGTACCTTGGAGGTCTTTCTGCTATAGTGACACCTCTTTTGAGGACACTTGAGCAGCAGCCTGATTGTTAGTCTGTGAGGGAAAGATCACAGGTTTGATTCTGGCAAATGCAACAGCATTGAAACCAAGGAGAGAAACTAAACTTGTATTTTGCTACTTAGGGACATATTATTCAAAGTAGGGGTACAGCTAACAGGTGTTTTCAGAACTGATGAATCCAGCAATTTTTCTGATGACTGCCCAATTGACTGCTGAGCATTAGCCTGCTTATTGTTATATAAACAATGGATTTCCCACAGCCCAATGTGATGCGATGGGAAATCTTGCCACAGATGGCTTTCAAACATTTGATTTCCAGCCAATCACCTTGCATTTTCTCCACTTTTCTCCTCACTGCATCTGTGCAGCCACAGCTCAGCGGCAAGAAACAGCCAGTGAAATCAAGAAAAAAGCAAATGACGCCACAGAAATATCACATACTGGAGCCAATAAGTTAGATTTGGCTACTAGTTTAAACATTTCTCTGCAACCAGAGAGGCATAAGCATATGAATGTAGTAATATTAGTGGAGCCCAAACAGGTGAAAAAAAACACAATATTTCTGCCCAGTATTGATTGAAAAAGACAGGTCCGATCACTCTTACAGTGTACTACGACACAATTGCATGTGGGCATTGGAACGCACAGTGTGCACTGGATTCATGTGTTTGCAGCCGAAACAGTAGCACAGTGAACTGTCCCTTCACATACAGCACAGTGTACGCCAGCATTTACTCTACCCACAACAACTCACTGCTGACAGCAGAACAGGCTGATAATGGTTTAAAAGTGGCTACTAGTGACATATTTTGCATAACTATTTGATAGACATACATTGCCAAAATCAAACCTACGTATTTACTTCTGACCACCTGACAAGTGACCTTTGATTGAGTCGACACATAAGTGTTTTCTGTGGCACAAATAAAAGGTGCAGCTAATTCCTGGCAAGAGTCTGCTTAACAAAGAAAACTGACGTGCATTGAAAGCCTCTTAAAAACAAGTCTGGTTTGCTGAATCACAGCTTTCACTAGTTGTAGTTGCGCTCTGTGGCTGTGCCAGGAAAAGTGCTGAGGCATCCCAGAGTGAAGTGGTATGAAACTGTATTTTTTAGACCAGTTTGGAAGCATTTCATCACGCATGTGCTCGTGTCCATCTAAAAGTTTGCACACCCACAGCTGACCCACTTTTTAACAATTACAGATCAGCAAATGAGAAAGAAACAAGCGGCGAAACAACACACACGAACCAGCAGCCTTGGATTATGGAGACGCAGCATATTTCTTAACAAGCTGCCGTACACACAACATAAAGGGTCACATTATTTTACACACAATGCCATTAATAGGTAACTGACCATTTTCTTTTCCCTTTGACAAATCTCTGATATGACCTTCCTTATCACAAGAGGTAATGTATGTAAAACTACGCTGTATGTGTGTACACGCCACAGAAAACGCATTAGGTTTATCACTCCAAAGATAAGACAACATGAGCTCATAACTTCATGGTCCTCGCACCAGCTAAAGCACCGATAGGGGCGAGAAGAGTGCGCACACGTGCACAGACAGACACACAAACAGACAAGGAAAGCAAACACAGAGAAACCATGTGTTTCCGTTTGCAGTGAAACCCAAACATGAGAAGGAGATTGCTCCATCTTGTGTTTGCTAGCCCCTCCTTCCCACCTTCCAGCGATGTACATGTTTGGGGCACACCTTGGCTGTTTCCTGGGTGAACTGGCTTTTGTACACACAGATAACCTGCACCCTGTCCTCAATGCACACACAAACAGACAGGGAGCGAAGATGGCAAGGCTTTAGTTACCTCCTGTCCAGATTATGCACAACCTGATCCTTGTAAATGATTTCTAATTATGGTCCTTAGTGTGGAGGACAGGACTGTTTCTCCTCCTGTGTGTGTTTGTGTGTCAGATTTCCACGCACACAGGGATTAGGGCAACGTGTAAAGGCTGTGCCTTCAGCCAGACTAGCGAGTGAGTGAATCAACGAGTGCCGGCACAACATGGGTTCAATCTGAGGCTTTTATTAAACATGAAAAGACAAAGAGCTGGGATGCTTTACTATCCAGACAGGTTTAACCCTTTAACAGGCACACTAAGAAATACAGTGGGAAAATGTTGATTAGTTCATTTTCTTCACTTTGTGGATTGTCCTGTTGAGTTTTGTTAATTTTCTCATCGATTTAGTTCATTTTGCAGCGTGCATTTTTGTCAAGTTGCTGCTCATATCTTGATATTTTGTTGCTTATTTTCTTCATATTCATTCATTTCCGTAAATACTATGTTTATCTTTGTTCATTTTGGGGATGTTTTACTTGTTTTTGTTCATTTTGCTGTTTATGTCTTGTCATTTTGTTGCAACTTTCTTGATCATTTCATTTAATTTGTTCATTTGGTGGAGTGTTTTGTTTATGTTTTCTATTTTGTTGAGGATTCTGGGCATTATTCTGCTTTCTTTTTGATTCAACATTGCTCATTTTCCACATTGTTGTTGTTATTGTTGTTTATTGTTATTCATTTTCCACTTTCCTACTTATTTCTTGTCATTTTGTTGTCGACTTTATTCATTTCTGTTTATTTCCTTGATTATTTTATTTATTTTTGCAAATTTGGTGTAATGTTTTCATCATTTTTCACTTTCTTGATGATTTTACTGATTTATTTTATCCTTTTACATTTAATTTTGTTCATTCTTTCAGTTATTTAGTCCATTTTGGTCATCTTCATTAAAGAAAAAGCTCAACTTTGCAGTCACGTTGCCTGTTAAAGGGTTAATATGCTGAATATTATGCCCGTCTGGATGGCAAACAGCAAGAACCAGACGAAGCAACGCCATGTACACTCAAAACACTGTCAAAATGAGTCACATGTTTTGTTTTACTACAGCCCAGCATGTCGGTTATTACAAGTAAACACATTCACACCTTTTAACATGAACAACACACATGTCTTTTCTTGTGTATTTCTATTTTGGTGAGCTAGAACCAAATGTGTTGGAAAAACATGTAAGATTAATGAAGGTCCAAGCTCACAACTTAGAGGATTTTAAGTATGTGTCACTATAATGTCTAATATGTATGAATGTAATGTACTGCCTTTTATTACAGTAGCTTTCAGAGGTCTGGTAGAGCTCATGCCTTGGGTTAGAGCTGTTCTGGAATCAAAACAGGAACCTACACAACATTATGTGGTCGTAATGTTTTGCTCTCATACATTACTGCATTGAGAACCTGTTGTCCTTCCTTCCTCATGAGGTTCTGTCCACTGCAGGACCAGAACCACTGAACAAGACCCACAGTTATGGAGATGCTTTGACCCAGATGTGTTGAGATAACAATTTGTCTCTTGTCTTGGCTGTTCACATCGTTACACTGCCCAATTTTTTCTCCATTCATCCATCATCTATCCATCCAGCTGATGCACTAAAGACCTAATCATTGTTACTCACCTTGTTGCTTATTTTTTGGTTCAATTTCTAGATTATATTGTTCAATGTTGTTAATGGACTTGATCATTTTCTTAATTTTGCCTTATTTTGTCCATCGGTTGCTGTTATGTTTAATATTTTATCATTTACCCCACTATTTTGTTCATCTTTGTAATTTTGCTCAGTTGTTGCAAAGTTCTGATCTTTGTGTTGCTTAGTTTATTTGTTCAGTTAATTTACTTGATAATTTAGTTCATTTTTTTAAATTGAATTGATATTTTGCTTTTGTTAATTTCAAACTTTTTTACACCTACTCTTTGAGCTGTGACAAATGTAACTGAGTATGAATAAATGCTCATGGTACACTGACCCTGTCCACTCAACACAAACACTCTACGGGCACCTGAAGTGCTCCTTACATTTGAGTGGACAGCAAACAGCTGCGAGGACCCTCTTTACAGCCCTGATGATCCTCACAAGGAGCACAAACAGCTCTGTGAGGGCTTTGTAAAGGGCATGTACACATCCTATGGAAACATTACCAGTTCAAAATAATAGTTATGTCATGTGTTGATGCTGGATATGGAACAGCTGCAAAAGAATCTCTGCATTTATTTTAAGTTATGCGGTATCTATAATGACTAGGTTCAAACAGGAGTAATAAACTGACAATGTGCACTCGGCCTACATGTGACTTTTTGGGAGTATCCCTCAGTTATAAAACACATCTCCAGAAAATTAAAGATTAAATAAGGAATTTCTCTCTAAGTGTACTAAGTCTGGAAAATACCCTCTCGGTTTTGCTCAAAAGCCACAAGTGAACCTCAAAGAACATTTTCTGCAAAGAACAAGGAGTTTGCCATGTCAAAATGACGGTGGCCAATGACTTCACTGTGTACAATTCGACAAATGAATTTCACTTCGTACAGTATTGTGCAAAAGTCTTAGGTTAAAAGTCTTAGTCACCTAAAGCAAATATTGCGCAATACTGTACATTCTACTCAGGTTTTGATAATAATAATAGGCCCAATCCCCTGTCCCCCTTACCCCTAGATTTAACACATTCACGTGAAGGGGTACGGGTGTCCCAATGCTTGTGAAGTCAGAGGAGAAGGGCCAAGGGGTAGGGCTGTGTAGCCCTCGAAACAGATTTTTCTAGACCAGACATGAAATGGAGGGGTAGGAGAATTCTCCCATAATTCTGTTACAATCACCAGCAAGATGGAGGCAAACCACCCCAAACAAAGCAGTGGTTCCACCGAAACAAACAACAGCTGCTGATGGCTTGGTGAATTCTCTGGAAAACAGTTGTTACGTTTGTTTATAGTGCCAACAATGACTGCTGCTGATGTAAGAGGTATTGAAGGGCTGTTTCATTTCTTAGGTGAACATTTCAGCCCCTTGCAGGTCTGTATCAAGGGGTAGAGACAGGGAGTAGGGGAATGGGTAGAGGTGAAAATTAGAAATTTGATTATGCCGTAGTTTCCTCCTTTTCTCAACCTGGAGTTTGCTTTGAAACGTACGGTCAATTTAAAGAAACGTGATGTGGACCTGCAGCTTTGCTTGGGACCACCACCTTAATCATGACGGTTTGTCTGTCCCCTCTAGAGCTACTGTATGTCGGGTGGAGTCTGGTAACCCCTGGTAGGGTCACCCATGCCGAACAGGTCGAGAGGTAGGGTCCAGACGAAGAGTGACCTACTGGTTCTCCAGGTTGAGTGTTGCACTGAGGGTCGGTAGTACTCAAGTACATTTACTCATTATATGTAGTGTATGTTTAGTAATAGTTCCCAAAAATGTACTTCTGAGAGTAGTTGTGTTGGAGTATACTTCTTACTCTTACTCAGTTACAGTTACTACTCAGTTTTGTGCCACATTTGACCACAACTCAGTGAATAAAATGAACAAAAAAAATTACATGAGATCCAACAGTTGAGCACAAAATAAACAAAATAATCAAGCAAATTACAAAAAAGGAACAAAATAGATACAAATCAACAAAATAAATTAAAAATAAACAAAATACCCAACAAAATGAGAAAAAGAGTATAATCAAGTAAATCATAAAAAAGGTATACTATAACCAGCCACACTGAAATAAATACACAACAAAATAAGCAAAAAAATGAATATAACAGTCAAGTAAATTAACAAAAATGATCAAAATAAAACTGAGTAAATATCAACAAAATGCCAGGCAAAGTGAGCAAAAGAAGAAAATAAACAAATAGGATAAAAAAACAAAATTGAACAAAAATAGCTACCGATCCCACATTCCTAAATTACTCACTACTTGAGAAGTTTTTATGGGAAACTTTTTTACTCTTATACAAGTACATATTATCAGGAGTACCTCTATTGGAGTCATTAGAACAATAAAATACCAGTACTTTTACTTAAGTACTGTTTGTATTTACTCTACCCACCACCACTGAGGGCTGACAACCTTCTCCTACAACACTTCCTTATTACAGAAACCAGAAGCAGAGGGAGGCTCTATGTGGAGGCAGGTGTGAACAGGAATAATGATGTGGATCTGACGTTGACATACCCTCTTGTGAACCTAAATATCCAGGTTACTGATTTGTAACTGCCCATATTGTATCCCATTCATAGTTGCCAGGTTTATGTACTGGTCATAGGATAATGGATTCATTTTCAGTTGTTGCACATTAAACGGGTAATTCACACTAGGGGATCACACATTGAATATAATTTCACCAGTAGGAATCCCAACGACTCTGTCTTCACATGACATTTAAAAGTGAAATACAAGCAACAAGTGATGCATGTTAAAAATGCTCATGAAAGACTCCTCTAAAAGTGTGTGCTCATAAGAAACTAGCCATGCAAGTTGCTGAGTACTGAATAAAGAAAAGAACATGAAGGTAAAGAACGGCTGTGAAGGAACGACTCCACCCCGTCATATAGAAATGTAAACTCCCCTCCCCATGGCATCTTCCTCAGAAAGAAAATGTAGTGAGTGGTCAGAGACAAATATGACGCCAACTGCACATGTGTTTGCCACATCCAAACATGATTTTGCAAGTGGAGAAAGTCCCAAAAAAAAAAAAATCACACACATCAGGACTGCCAGCTCGCTTCACATCCTCACCAAACCTAACAAAGCGAACCGCCTGGTAGCAGCTCAACAATTCACAAGTAATTATGACGTTAGTGTAATCCGTGGAGTGTCGTTTGCTGGAGCAACCCCAGTAAAAGAGGAGAGGATGAAGACGTCACCATCAATTTCAACATGCCAGTGAGGAGGGTCCGGCTCAAATAGCTTCCTCTTTTCCCCACAACACTCTTCCTTCCTCTTCCTTCTTTCCATGGACTCACCATTTGTTCCTTTTTCATTCTTCCTCTCTTACATTCATCACACATTGATTCCTGCTATTTTCTTACTGCCTTCCTGCTATTCTTTTTGTCTTTTTTCTCCATCCTTCAGACTATAAAGTAATGTGTTCACTATGTGCATATGAACTGCACAGGACATTCCTCTGGGCTAAGACCATGCCTCTGCAAGCATATACTTTACTATGTAAAAATACACATAGGCTTGCCTGTGTGTATGCCTACAGACCACCAAGGCTCATATTTGCATTTGGAGCACATGTGTTCATAATGCTCCCTGTCCACGCTCAAGTTACTGAGGCTCATCTGAGTGTAGTTTTCTACTCGCAAGGTTCAACATTAAAAGCATCATAGTGTAGTGCTTTAAGTTTAAAATGACCTGGCTAAAGATGGGGTTTCGCTGCAACTTCTGCATTAACCCTTTTAACAGACAACATGACTTCAGGGTTTAAAGAGATGACCAAAATGAACTAAATAATTGAATGAATGAACAAAACTTAACAAAAGAGAACAAAATAAATGAGTGAAATCATCAACAAAGTGAAAAAAAATGAAGAGAACAATCCACTAATTTTGAAAAATACATAAAATAATCAAGAAAATCAACAGAAATGAACAAACTCAGCAGCAAAATGACAAGAAATAGGCAGTAAAGTGAAGAATGAACAACAATGAAGAAAATAATCAAGAAAATGAATACAATTTAACAAAAAATGAAAATGATTAAAAAAAGCAGCATTCAATAAAAAAGACTGGATAATGCCCAGAATCCTCAACAAAATAGAAAAGATGAAAAAAAAATCCAGTAACTGAAGTAACTGAATGAAATAATCAAGAAAATAGGCAACAAAATGCACAAAAGTGAGTAAAATGATCCCTGAAATGAGCAAAATCCAACAAAATTTTAAAGAAAATGAACAGATAGGAAGAAAGTAAGCAATAAAATATCAAGAAATGAGCAGGAAATTGAAACAATGAACAAAACAAGCCACAAAGTGAACAAAATAGGCAAGAAAATAAACAAAAATCAACAGATCAATCCACAAAACAAAGAAAATAAACAATTCAACATGTTTTCCATGTGTATTTTTTAGTGTACCTTCTTAAACGGTTAATCTACACCCACTAAAACTGGAGCAAAAAAAGACTATCACATATAAGTTATCTGATAAATGCATCTTGAAACAAAACCTGTAGGTTCAGTCAGCTACATCCACGACCCTTGAATCCTAATCAACAATCTTATGTTATGTGGGGTCACAGTGAGCCCGTTTACATGCACACTAAAATGTGATGATTATCAGATTTCTGGAGTTATCAGATTATTCATGTGATAATGTAAACAGCATAATGTGATATGCTTTGTCAGATAACAGCAGTTATTCTCCCCAGTACAATGTTTTTGTGTATATATACCCATTACTCTAATTTATTTAAAAAAAAAAAAATTAAGAAGGAATGGAGGAAGACCAAGATCAATGACAGATGCTCTATGACAACCAACTATCATTTTCTCCTCTTGAAGTATACATTAAGGGGAGCAGCAGCATGTAGCTTATTTTGCAGCCCTATTAGCTCCCGACAGCTACAGTAACACTAATACCAAGCGTCACCATGTTCAACAAGACAAGACCAGCTGTCTGTGTTGCCATCTCCTCATTAAGGAAACTGCTGGCTGCCCTAAAAGTTTCTAGAACTCACTAAATGACATCATCACCTAATTTGCAAAATCAAAATATCAGAAAATTGAATAGAAATCAGCCTGATAACACAGGCAGTATGCACTTGTATCAATTCCAATAAGCACTGTCAACCAGCTTGTGAAATCACAATTTCATTCCCACTCCTCTGTATTCTTGAGGGTACAGTTTAGACTGTGACATGATGAGCTAACCAGCTACATGTTTAGTTTAGGTCACACATACAGTGCACGAGATAATGTAGCCGTGGGGGGGGGCACAAGCCAGTGTTCTTTCTTATGTCGGTCCCAAGCCTGGATAAATGCAGAGGGTTGTGTCAGGAAGGGCATGCGACGTAAAACTTATGCCAAATCAAACATGCAAATCATTCATATGACTTCCAAACCGGATCGTTCGAGGCCCGTGTTATCAACGACTGCCATCAGTGCTGTTAACCAACAGGGTGCTGGTGGAAACTGGACTACTGTTGGTTGAAAAAGGAGAGGCGGGAGGCGTGTCCGTAGGCAGAGAGAGAAGAGAAAAGGCAAGTGTCTAGGACTGAGTATAGGGACTTTGAATGTTGGAACTATGACAGTAAAAGTTAGAGAGCTGGCTGACATGATGCAGAGGAGGAAGGTGGACATACTGTGTGTTCAGGAGACCAGGTGGAAAGGTAGCA
>JAQQAE010019381.1:0-10946 GCA_029823295.1 Pseudamia nigra | reverse complement strand
CGCCTTATGTATGGAAAAAAATTAAAAATGTGACATTTTTGGACAGTGCGGCTTATAATCAGGTTCGGTTTATAGTGTGGAAATTACGGTATTCTTTAGTTCAGCAAGACGGTAGGTATTCCAGAAGCGTGGCCTGCTAAACTGGCCTGCCTGCTGTCCTGACTCGTAACCTATTGAAAATGTTTGCCTGGTTATAAAACATTAAATGCATCAAAAGGAATCGTGGCGTGTTTAGCAAGTGAAATCCTTCATCAAGCAAGAATGGGAAAACATCCCACTTTAAAAAGTACAACGGGTCTCTCAGTTCCCAAATGCTTACAGATCGTTGTTACAAGAAGAGTTGTAAACATGACCCTGATCCAACATTTTTTAAATGAGTTGCTGCCATCAAAATGAAAATGAGCATATGATCTGCTGTCTACTACGAAAAACAATGACATTCCTCAATTTCAACATGTTTTGATATATCGTCGTGCTATTTTATACTTAAATACGTCGTGCAAATCATACCTTTCTGTTTCTATTCATAATTTACACAGCAACTCAAGTTCTTGGGAAACAGTCTTGTACCTTATTGGAAAAGGTGTGAAGTAGAATCTGAAAAATGCATTTCCTCTAAATTAAAGCACTGCATTGTTTCAGAGGCGGGGTTCGCGCCTGTCTGACAAGTCGCTACCCCCTGCAGTTTCTCACATGTCCCATTTAACCAGTCATGTTGTTCCTGGTTTTCTGGACCATAATCCCACATGGAGGGTCCTGCTCCAGATTGCACAAATACTTGGTGCCTTTAAACCCTTCAGTCCCCTTGTGTCATCCACTCTCGTCCTGCAGCACCTCCCCTACCAGCACCAACTACTCCACACTGACTCAGCATGTATTTAAGGCAGAGGGAAGGCAAGGAGGCGGGGCTAAGGTGCTGCAAGTGTGATAACTGGCTGAGAGTGAGCATTGCTGCTGGGGAGAGAGGCTGGCTGCACTGGTCGGACAGGTCTGCAGAGAGAGAGAGAGAGAGAGAGAGCGAAGTCTGCAGAGAGAGAGGGAGAGAAGACGAGGAAAGGCTCCTGCATGAGAGGGAAGATGAGACCTAGTGAAGGACGAACAGAGAGGATGAGACGAGATAAGCCATGTGGGAGGTGTAAATCCTGTATGGATGAAGCAGCAGTGGGAGGAGGAGAGGTGAGTGTGAGATAAAGACAGGAAGAGGTGAAGGGGGGTAGTAGAGAGGAGTAGGAAATATTTTGGTGTTTGTGCATTTATAGTAAAAACGGTGCTACTGCCGTCTTCTGTTTCTGACAGAAAGATAAACAGCCATCAAGGCAGATAACGGTTTTACAGATGCTCCGGATGTGCATGTCACATTCTGTAGCACACTACATGAACAGAAAAGTGGAAATCTATAGTCTACTGTATGGTTTGTTTGTGTGGGTTGGTGTGAAGGCATGAATGAGAGGACGTGTGTGAAATAAGAGATAGCATATTTATCTATACTCAGAGATTGAGGGCATGTCAGCGCATGCAGTGCCATCCCTGTTTTTATACATGTCCCATGTGACAAGGAATATGATGTGATTGATTTCAGAGCTGATCCACAGTGACAGAAGTTTGATCACTGATTGTGGAAATTTACCCAGGTATAAGCTCGGTTAAAATATCTTTCCACTGTCCATTAGTAAGTGTCAAGTCAAAGGTATTTAAAGATGTGTTTTTTAAGTTAAACACTGTCTACTGTCCACTATTAAATGTGCCGTTTGATGCATATCTGGTCATTTTCCTTTCAAAGGCAAAATGAATGTGCTAGTATTATATCAAATTAAGCCATTAGCAAGCAGTAATTACACAATAAAACCCCATTTACATCTGATGCTAAAAATATGCTCTGTATCCAGATATGTTAACTGAATACAGATCACATTTGCATTCACATCTGGTATTTAAAATGTTTTTTCATTTTGAATAATCTAAATTGGTGCCAGATCATGGTCCGCATGTGATCTCATTGTCCGGAGTGCATTTACACCTACATCAGAGCTGAACAGGGTGTTTACCAGACTACCTCCAAATGTGGTCAGGGAGAGCCAATAACACCTGACCTACCTGGATCTAGATCACATTCTTATGCCAAGTGTAAATGGGTATCAATTGAATCTGACCACTTTAATAAAATTTAATGAAAAAACACTTACTTCTATTGTTAGAGAATAATTTATGTGGTCATTGCTTGACTGAGCTGCACATGAAAGTATTGTAACCTATATGTGAATTGAGTTAGATAAAAAGTGCTTTTTGAACAAAGTCAGTCCACCATCCTCATGTATTTTTCATCGTGTGCAGCTGCATCCTACAAATATGAGTTTCTAGTACAAGGTTTAAATTAACTTGGTGACCATTTCCCTGGAGTACTTCCTGATTTGCCCCACATAGAGTTTTTTCGTTAACTTTGGAGCTCATGACCCCACAACCGCAGTATGTTTTTGCTGAGGACCTGTTAACATAGCTGTTTATATGAAGCAAAAAAAAATCATGATGTGTGATGGGGTTCTTCTTGAATACAAACATTAAAAGTAGGCTAATATCCATAGTATTTTGATGTACGACTGCACAGTTAATCGTATGACAATTGTAACTGCCTGTGCTAAAGGAATTGCCATCATATCAATTTCATTTAGATGTAGGGGGTTTTAGGTTGATAATAATTTGGAGAAAAGGAAAAACAACATAAGTTCTGTTGTCTAGTGATGGGTCTTGTGTAAAAGATGCAAACAAAATGTTCTTGTATTTTTTTTTATCCTTGTGTATGTTTGACTTCACATTTGTAAATGAGTAACATGCTTATTTTCCTTGACAATGAGGCACAATAAACACAACTTCTTTAAATCGTCCTCAATATCCCGTGCCGTGCCACTTTGACAGGTCTCTATGACCCCGGTCATTTTGTCACTAATCTATACAGTCTACGGTTGACGCGGCAGCATCACTATCAGTGCGGCTCTCAAAACATTTGTAATGACACCCTGGTCAGAGTGTGTCTTGTATTGGAGCTATTTTAATTCTCTGGTAATGCTTTCTCTGCATCAGCGCTACCATCCTCTGTATCAACCCTTTGTGTAGAACACAACCCTGCAGCAGGCGCAAAAATGTCACCCCCCGGATTTAAATGAGTTATTGCCGATTGCTCCTTGCAATCCTTCTTTTGGTATGTTAAAGTCGTTGGTAGAACTGCATGAGTCACGCTGCAACAATTGAACTATTTATGCGACTTTTCAGTTGTAGTCACGTCTCAGCCAGGCTTAAAGGACATGATAAATGAAGTCATGCAATCCTATCCTCATGTCATTAATGGTGAGGCCGTTTGAATCAATAGGCTACTGCAGCGTGCTTCACTTTCAGCACAGATGACAGCCTTAAAGATAGAACATCATGGTGATTTCTCCAAATTTCACCAACAGACGGACACAAATGAACTAGGGACTGAGGTTGTTCGGTCCATGACTCACTCGTTATTTTTCAAGTTGAGGTAATCGGATGTACAAGTTCTCAAGGTCATGGCAATGTGATGCGGAGTATTTTTTTTTTCCTTGTTTTCTCTGTGCCTTCCTTCTCACACAACTCTGCTCCATCACTGTTTTGTGCCTGTGCATGAGTCAGAGCACCCATCTCTTTTGTCTGAGTGTCTTCAGATGCAGGGAGGAGGAATGCTAGAGGCTGACATTGCCCTGCAATAGGTGCAAACAGTCCTTTTTTAGGCTCTGAACACAGCTTTTAGCCTCTTTCATTCTCATTCATCCTCCTTATTACGGCACCATGACGGTTCCAATCACAATATCAACCTGTGCAGATATATAATCACGAAAGGCTGCCATATCGAGGTCCATGTCAGGGTGATGTGATTGCTCGTCATTATTCTTTTTTTTTTTGGTCATTTTTTTCATTTTCTTTGACTTTGCTAATCTTTGTCTATATTGATTTTGTTGACTTTTGTCTGTTTTTCAGTCCTTTTTTATTCATTTTTTGCTCAATTTGTTCATTTTAAAAAATATTTTTAACATTTTTATTTATTTGCTAATTTTGTTACTTCACATATTTTGTTGTTTTTCTGTTATTTTGCTGTTTTTGTCATTTATTTTCATTTTTGTGATTACTTTGTTCTTTTTGATGATTGTGTTCATATTATTAAGAGCTTACTGATTGTTTTAACTTTTCTTCTTTTTATTCATCAATCTGTTTTATTTTTGATCCTTTTTATTCTTTTTTTTTCATTTTGGTAATAATCCTAGTTATTTTCATATTGATTCCAATTGTAATTTTGCTATTTTTTTGTTAATTTTTGGTTAATGTGTTGCTAATTATTGTTGATTTTATCATTCTTTTTTGTGCATATTTGGTCTAATTACAGTGATGGGGGGAAAAAAGAAGGTATAAGAATTTGGATTTAGTGACACTGAGCACAGGGAGGCACTTTTTGTCTCAACATGTATGTGTCAGATATGTACCAGTGCATTTTCTTTAACTCAAAGGCAACTCAAATCTGAATCGCATATGTATTTTTCACCAGATTGCACAGCTTTACTCTTCAGTCTTTGTATTATTATAGGAGCCAGTGAAAGTATATCGAGTGTGATGCATATGTCTTGGGTGTGTCACGCATTTCGTGGGAATTTGCATAAGTTAGTAGCCTCGGATCACACAGAGAGAAATCAAGTTCTTTGATCAATGTGAGCGAGTAATGGCCAGTTTGCATAGTTCATATTACAAAGTGAATGGCTCTGAATATCCTTCGTCACCCATTAACTTAATTCGAGTCCCTTAAGTCTCCTTAGGCTTTAATGTGTTAATACCTAACTGCACACTCTGCCATGCTGAAATCATAGCTGCTTGTGCACAGTGCCAGCAAAAAGCAAGCTGCGAGCTAATATTAGCATGAACCCCCATCCTCATGCTGCAGCCCGTCGTATCCAGGGAGCTAATATTAGAGCTGCACACACTCAAAGAGACTTGGATTTAATTACCTGTGTGATTTACCTCATAAATGTCCATCCTGAGAAGCCGAGGGAGTTTATCTTTAAGCCGGCTGTCAGACTCACCTGGTGTTTGTCTGTGTCCGTCTGAAAGTGCTTCCTTTGTGACCCAGACGGACATCAAGAGGATGAGTCATCGATATCGAGCAGCTGTGGCCTTTGTTTATTGAGGAATGTCAAGAGGGGCTGCTTAGGTTTTTAAGTGTCTTGTTTGTATGTTCTCTTTAATAATATTGGACCAACAGAGTCACATTTGTGTCAGCAAATATACAGAACAATACAACATCATTTGGCTGGGTTGTGTCTCTGTCTCCAGTGCATTTTACTTTGACTTGCCTTGGTCTTGGACAAAAAGTCAAGATTTTATTTTAGCACCAGTGAAAAGTAGGCACATGACTAAGCCCCTAAACTTCATGCCGATTCCTAATTCCCCTCTAATCTCACTACCCTCCTGTCACACTAGAGCTGGAATGAACTGGAATGCTGTCAGAATGAAAAATCTTTGTATATTCCTGGATATTTGGAGTGCATTCCAAATTATCTGTCACATTCTTGTGGCCGACCTGAATGTTTTTGCTCATGCTTAAAACTTTCAAGGTACATTCGAAGTGGAGAGTTATCAAACAGCATTCGAAGTGTAATCTAACAGCACCATGACTGCATTCTATATATTCTTACGGCATTCCAATAGAATTCAAAAACTTCTGATCGCGTTTGAGGGAGAAGGGAAAAGGCAAGCAACTTCAAATCCTGCCAGAATGTCCTGAAACGCCTTGAATGAGCCAGAATGCAGCTTCCGACCAGCAACTGAACTGCACTCGGATGGCATTCGAAGTGCATTCTAAACATTCTGATTGATTCAAGGTGGGTTAGACATTGCTGGTTACAAATTCCTGAATTTGGAGCATTTTTCTTTAGTATGGCTGGTTCTGCTTGATTCCTGCTTGTTCCAAGTGAGTGTCATCAGGGCTTGAAACTATATCAATCTGTAGTATTTAGAAAAAAGACACAGTGGTGTAGTGGTTAGCACCGTCACCTCCATAGCAAGTAGGTCACAGATGTCTGTCTGTATGGAGTTGGCGCATGTACAGCGAATATGTGCTCCAGCTTTCTCCCACTGTCCAAAAACCTAGCTGGGTTAATTGGTCACTCGGTCTTGACTTGGGGTGCATTCACACTAGGCACAAGCATGTTTGACACCTCAAATCTGCATTGTTTGACCTGTGTGAATGCTACATGCTGTGCTCAAGTATAATACATTTCCCTGGCTCTGGCATGGTTGGAAGTGGTGGACTCATAGGTGAGCACAAGCACAGGAATGCAACGTGGAGTTGATGTAAAAACCTCATGTCTTGTTGTTTCCGCATGCAGGTAATATGATTAACTGGAAATCATCACCTTACTAAGAAATCCATTAGTGATTTGTTATTGGCCAGCTTAAGACCACAAAGTCAGTAGGGTTGTGTGTTTTTATTATGATGTGTTGATGTACATCCAACAGGTAATTGGCCCCGGAGCAGTGAGTGCCCGGGGTTAGCAGGGGATTATTGAGGGTGGGCGAGCACACTTTGACAACTGTGTCTTGTGTCTCGGGCAGGACTTGGCCTCATTGTACATTGGATTTAATGTTGACTTGGTCTGGACCCTGAACATCTTGTCTTGGTCCTGATACATGCTGCTCTTGGTCATGACTTGGTGTCAGTTTAGGTAATGTCGATACTGCCATATACTGTATACTGTACATATAGCTGTACCATGGCAAACACATCGGAGCCCCAAACAGGCCTCATGTCATCATTTCTACATACATGCACTGTATTCATATCGGTGTCATAGTGCATTCATGACACTGAAGTAGAATGATGTCTCACAAATAACTTTTTTTTTGTTTTGCTTAGGCATGGATAAGCCTAAACAAAACATCAAAAAATTCAACTCACAATGTGAGTTATGCATCCATCCATACAAGTGATTGACTCAAACACTTATTGGAATGTGAACACACTCAGTCCACCTCGGTCATCTCCTTTACTCTCTTTTAATATGGTATTAAAGAAAAAGTCTCTCAAGTCTGTTTTTCAGTGAGATCACAGAAACCACGTTGTGCTGAAATATACAAATGATTTTGGTGAGTGTGTTGTTGTTTTTTTAATACTCCCACAACACTCGGGATTGTCAGATAACCAGTGGCTGCTGGGGTGATACAAATGTGAATTATTGTCTTGTGACTGATGTCCTCTTACTTTTTCCTCGTGAAACATTCATCCCATTAGCACAAGGACTGCTGTGTCCAGCAAGTTTTCATTTATTTTGTTATGTGATGTACATGTTTGATCTTCAAACATGGTCTGAAACCTCCTGTAATTGAATGAGTGTAAAACTTGAAAGTAAAATGAATGTGGAGGGATTAAACATCAGCAGTCGTATGTCCTCAAATTGTCTAAAAGGCTTGTGGAAAGTAAAACCTTAAAATTATGAGCATTCGGTTTGAATGAACCTGCTCAGCTACCATTCAAAGTGCACCCATTTTGTGACTGAAGCACAGAAACTGAAATAGCAAAAAGAATATATGCGCTTTTAAAGAATATACATAACATGAACAAAAATCAATAAAAGCAAGCATCAAGACCTTGTCAGTAACATGAAAAAAAATCATGACCAATATGATTGAAAAATGGACAAAACAGACAAAAATACCAACAAAAATCAAATAAATGAACAAAAAGTGGCAAAAATAGGCAACAAAATGTGCAAATGAACACTTCTATCACCCAAAATGGTCCTAATGTAAACCTCTCTGCACCATTAAATTGCAGCCTTTTGTAACTGTAATTGCTAATTATATTGTGATTAATTGGGCAGCTCTAATTAATGTCATATTCTAAAACACCATCATCATATCTGCAGCTTGCCATATGAAGTTGCTGCAAAAATGGCATTTATTTTATCTTTTCACTGTTTAACTGCAGCAGCAACTGAAATCGCTTGCGCAGAGTTTAAAGGACTAATCCGCGTAGATACTTCGATCACTTATATCGCAGGCAGCGATCAGCTGTTTAATGGAGACCAGAGATCCTCCTGTTTATTAATGTTCAACTTAAGCTAATTCCTGTGATTGAAGTGTTCCACTGTAAATCAGGCAGAGGGTGGCAGGTGCTGAGTGGTAATGGTCTGTTTGTATTGTTGCTTCTGGCACAGTAGTAGAGGCGCTACCTGAAGCCGTGCCAAGTTGGACCGATCTCCGAAAAACTGGGAACTGAAGGGTAACACTGCAGCACCAGGGCTCAGGCATGTAATGTATGGATGAAGAGACAAAAGACAGGAGACAAAGACGCAGCTTTCAAGGGAGAAAGAACAACTAAAATAGCATAAGGAGTGAGCTATTGTAATTAGTGTTAAGGTACAAGAAAATGCCCAAAATGTCATGCCAAAATATTGAATTAATATTACTAATAAAACTAGACAGCTGCCACCTTGACATGGATCTGCATAAGTGGGGGACGGACGGACAGACGGATGGATAAAGCTTTGTGATCCACAGAGTGAAAACCCAGTCATATCTTTGATGTATATGCGTGTATCAAATTCAAAACTGTCAATTTCAATCCATTCAGAATGACCCAGAATGCAAACTGATTATTTTGCCTTGTTTCAATCCCAGTTAGAGTCTAAAAAATACTACAGTGAGTAATCCTATAAATACTGGATGTACCTATTTTGCTTAAAACTGCATCTAGTGATTACTTTCACTGCAGTTAAACATGTCGGCTACTTTCTCACATATCGACCCTAATCTATCTGGAAAAATACCAGAAAATCCTGGAAATGTTCTCAAAACCTCACGTGTCTTTTTTGGTCCAACAACAACCAAGTAAAGCAGACTATATTTGCATTTAACAACCTGGAATCAGAGACCTTATTGTTTAAAAAAAATGACTGGAATAATCGTTTATTAGCAGAATAACGCAAAATTAACTATTTGATGAATCGTCGTGTGAGTAAGTGTTCAGGGTTCCCATGCATCCTGGAAAACCTAGAGAATCATTGACCAGTTTTGCAGTCATGGAAAACGTATGGAAAATGAGGGCCGGGGGGGTTGTAGTAGGGGCTTGTTTTTTCTAAATACCATATTTTCTGCACTATAGGGCGCACCGGATTATAAGGGGCACCCTCCAAAAATGTCACATTTTTTATTTTTTTATAATCCGGTGCGCCTTTATAGTGTGGAAAATACGGTAAGCACCCAGAGACAAAACTACCAGCTTACTAGTGCTGGTACGCGAGTGTGAACGTAGTAGAGCAGGGATGTATTAATTAGTGTATGACACGATAACTTATCTATCATAATCTAGAAGCTGAAAATGTCTTGGAAAAGTCCTGAACAATAATTTCAAGAGAATAGTAGGAACCTTGATGTTGCAAAAAACAATTCATGACCCATATTGAATAGTTTTTTGTTTTTGTGTAGGTTATGTTTGGCAGAAAATATATTTTTTTATTTTGTGTGTTTCTTGCTGCATGAAATGAGTGGAAGGTGTAAGATGATGAAAATATACAGTGGAGTTAAACATGCAAAAGTAAACCTTTTCAGTAATTGCATTGATAATCACGCTTTTCAATTCATATCATGTCAAATATTTTGTTTTCATCTGTCATTTTACACCATCACTGAAACTAACATCGTGTGATTTGGTTACAATAATCCTTTAAAACCGTCTGTATTTCTGGCACCAGCTTGAGGAGAACAGGCTTATGATACGTGTACATCTGCAGTCGTGTTACTGTGTTTAATGCAGGCTTTTCCTGTAACTCTACACTCGCATCGCTCTGGCCGACTGCCAGTCCAGCTCTCTCCATCACATACATGACACCCTTGTGCTCCTCCATCCTTTTTCCTTCGGCGTTATCTCTTATTGCCTGTCTGTTTTTCATGCCCTACATCTATATCTCCTGCTCTATCTCTCACTTGTCTTTATCTCTTTTGCACCCATCAACATCTGTCTGAGATGATGACACACTGGTGCACAGAGACACATTTGAAGTTTAGCTCATCAGCTTCATCCAGAATCAATACTGGCCATCGTTCTCCTACAGCGATTTTCCCCTCTCGGTGGAAACAAAGATGACACGTAATGTCTGCCAATCAGCATGTCTGGCAGCTTATGATCTGCTCTGTCAAACAACCCAATTTGTAACAAATGTGTAAATAGAAACAGAATGCTTTGCAAAACGCAAGACAACGTATCAAATGTTGAATACTACTGGCTCATTTTCAATTTGATGCCAGCAACATTAATAAAAAAAAAAAAAAAAAGTTGGGTCAGGGTCATGTTTACCACTCTGCTTCACCTCTTCTGTTAACAATGAGGAGACCAATCACTGTTGTTTTTAAAATGTAGTATTTTTTTTTTCCAGTTTTGCATGCGTGATGTAGGATTTCAGCTGCTCAACATTTCTGAGTCTCCATTGTCATGTTTTACATTCCATAATGTGACATCAGACGTGTTCAGCACGCGGACTCTTTTTCTACAGAGACATGCAGTGGGAATATGTGCAGAATGTGGCTTGGCTTAGTCTTACTGAAATAAACAAGGCCTTCCCAGAAGAACTTTTTGTCTGCAGCGTACTGAATGTTGCTCCAAAACCTGTACACGTTACTCCGCATTACTGCTTTTATCACAAATATACAGGTTTCCAGTAGTGTGTAGAGTAAACACAGTACTCAGGTAAAAGTATTGTTGCTTTACAATCGTAGTGACTCAAGTAGAAGTACAAGTACTCATGAACATAAGGAGTTGACCAAAAGTAAAAGAGTATTTCATAAAAAACTGCTCAAGTAACATGGTATTGTAGCATACCGTATTTTCCGCACTATAAGGCGCACCGGATTATAAGGCGCACCATCCAAAAATGACACATTTTTAATTTTTT
>JAQQAE010019380.1:0-10946 GCA_029823295.1 Pseudamia nigra | reverse complement strand
GAAAATGTTAATGCCTGTCTGAGAATAGTGTATAAAGTGTGTGGTGAGGGGTTTCACAGCCTTAAAACAAATACGGTGGTGCCCCGGCTAACGAATTCAATCCGTTCCGGCGTCGCGTTCGTTGTGCGATTCATGTATTAGCTGGAACGAGTTTTTCCATAGGAATCTACTTCGCGGATTTCGCCTATTGCGGGTTATTTTTAGAACGTAACCCCCGCGATAAACGAGGGACCACTGTATACAACTTTACAGACTTTGTGGCTTATGCTTGAGTGGTTTTTAGTTTCACACAGACTTCTGCTGGATTTCTCCATTATGATAGGCAGTGATTTTCAGTTTAATCAGGCTGCCTGCGAGCATTGGCAGCAGAGGATGAGGTCTATGTATCAGGTCTACGTCATGTCCATCTGCTTGTATTGATGCTTTTTGTGTGAAACATGGTGCAACTGATGCAAGTGGAAGATTCTCTTTTCTTTTTTTCCACCAGTGTATTGTTTTCTTCCCTTTTGTTTTCTTCCCAAGATGACAACATCAGCATTTACTGTATGAGGCTCAGAGAGTGACGGAGTAGGTGGATGACATGTCATTTTCACACATGGATTGACCTCCACAGAGATTACATCTTAATCCCATTCAGAATCTTTGGGCTGTGCTGAAGAAGACTTGACACAGATTTTGCAGACTGGTCCACAGCAGCATTCTCCCAGTGTACCTCCTTTTTGGCAATAATTTGGCATTTTGGGGCCTTGTCATAAATAACCTGTAATAACTCATCAGTCCTTCATCCAATCTGCACCAAACGTTACATGTAGGATAAAGGTCCTGTTCTGAACACAGCCATATGACAATAATGTATCTCAGTTATAGCTTTACCTACAAATTAGTAAAATGCTGTGTCTCAGCTCCAGATGATCAGATCTGTCTTAAATTTCACATGTATGATAAGAGTCCATGTCTGAACATGTGTACAACAACATTTAATATAAGTGGCAGCATCACCTGCTGGGAACAGGAAGTCAGCCTTGTTGCACTGACCTCATGTGATTGACATGAAATTTGAAGGGTGCGTTCTGCAGGTGACGTCCAGCGGCACAACAGCAGAGAGACCCTTCGGCACCTGCCCGGATGTCGTTGCACAGGAGTGCGAGGGCCCGTCAATGCTGCTTGCAGCTTTAATTATTTTGCAGATGTTTTTGTTCAGTTTCTTTCTTGCATTGACAATTTCAAGAATACACTATTTATTTTTACTTATAATCATTGTGCAGTTTTTGTTGCTGGTCAAAAAATAACAGTTAGGGTGAACAACAGCCTTGGTGGACGTATGCGCTCTCTAAATGACTTCTAGCTATATTAGCGGTTAATCTTCCATGACATGAAGTCTCCCTTTAAATTTTGCTGGGGTAGCAGGGAATATTGCTATGTTTGCATGTTACATATTTGTTTGCTTCATCATTCTGTCTCCACTATAAACTTATAGATGACATGGCATATCTTTCATGTCAGACACAAATAACTGCCATTTTCTACATGTTTACACCTAAACTGTACAAAAATCAATCCATTTCAGTTGGGATAATTTTTATTGATATAGGTTTTTATTGGCTTGCAGGTATAAAAGTCTTGGTATTTAGTCAGAAAACTTTGTGAAAAAAAACAGTTTTTAGTAAATGGTGGAAATGGTAATTACTCTGTGTTTCTGATGGGAACTGTTAAAGCAGTGAGTCTAATTTGTACATAGTCAAGATTTTACAGGTAATTAACTAAAACAACTGAAACTTTTCTGACTTCTTAATTCCTATTTTCACTGCATTATTCCATCCCTGCCTCCTACTCATTCTATCAAAATACCACTGAGGTTACAGATGAGAATGAGCCACAGTGTGTGCTTATGACGTGTGCAAGAATGACTGAGTTGTTGATGAGTTTTCAGTCATTCATAACTTAACTCTGTGACACATGAACAGATATTTAAGTTTAGACAAAGCTGTTTTTATTGCTATCATTGTTTGTGCTTGGACTTACTAATTTATAATTAAAGTATGAAATCTGCATTATTGTTTAGTTTTTCTACTAGCAGTTGCACCTGATTCCACTTCTACAGTAAAAAATCAGAGTAAACTGACATATCTCCATCTTGTACTGTAAATGAATCTACATATTGTAACACTTTTCTGTCTTTTACTCTGTCCTCTATGAAAACTGAACAGAAAACATACACTAATAAAGAAAATGATCAGAAAATGAATTAAATTCAACAACATTATAAAGAAAATGAATGAAAATTAATAAATAAGACAGAATGGGCAACCCAACATTGGGAAAGAGCAACAATTAAGAAGAAGATGACAAGTTTTTTAAGTGCTGACGGGAAAGTCAAAGTGAAAATCTCCTAATATAGCTTTGTTTCATGTTATTTCCTGTGCGTTGCCGAGAATAAGTGAATGAAAACTCCTGACAATGTACCTCTGCTTCTCAGTATGTAATGTTTTTATTTAACTTCCACAGAAAAGGGCCAGGTTTACAAGCAGAAGAAGCCGACCATGTATCCGCCATGGAGCACAACGTTCGATGCTCACATCCACCGCGGTCGCATTATGCATGTGATGGTCAAGGACCGGACAGCCGAGCTGAAGTCTGAGGCCACAGTGGCCCTTGACTCACTGGCAACGCGATGCAAGAAGGAGAACGGCAAGCTGGAGATCTGGGTTAGTCCAGCGTTTGTGTGTTTGTACTTGCAGACCATCTGTTTGGTTGTTCTAACAAAATCCAGATGGGCTGATCCATTTTGGGGTAAAAGACCAAATGTTCAAAGAGGTAATCCTCTTTTAGCGATCATTACCTTCACAAAGCTGCACAGAAATTACACCAAAAGACTTTTTCATGGAGGATGTTTGGCTGCAGTAAGTCTGAATGGTCTAGTTATCCATGTTTTTTTGCAGTATGCACTAATGTTATTTACTAAACCTGTGAGGTTTCATCAAGTGTGTCAAAAAAAACATCAGCTTTAGCCACCATTAGAAGGCCAAATTGCAAAACTAAAGGCAAATAAATGGAAAGTCACTGTAGAGATCATCAAATTTAACTACCGTAAATGATTTTTCTCAGATCTAACAGCTGTTGGACCTTTTCCACAAGGCTTTGTTTTTAAGCTTTTTAGTCGCATTTATTTACTATCTATCCTAGATTTGTGCACAGATAAAATAAACCTAAATGATGTAAAATTATATTATGTCTGTGCAGAAAATGATAATCATCATCACTATGATATACAGTAAACTTATTCCCCCATGATCATTTGATTCTTTTCAAAATGTTTCCCATGTTTCTCAGTCCAGTTCTGGATACTTGGAAACACTTTGATAACTTTGTATAGCTTTCTCCTGTCTTACGTTCATCAACAATCCTTCTTCTCAGATATAAACTAATTTCTTTAGTTTTTGACATGATGCTTTAACAAGTGATGCCTCAAATCCTTTCTGATGTGAATATTGGACAAATGTTCAGTTTAAACTTAAGTTAAATCATTAATAAATGTATGCCTTACATATTTTTGTAAGGTATTTCTATATTTTTTCACTGAAAAATTTGCAGTTTTTGCTTAAAGCTCCTTAAACTCCCACCTGTGTGCTTAAGTCTCCAAACTCAAGGAAATCATGACTATATTTGAATGTCCACTTATATCCTTTTTTATCCTCATTCCAAAAAAGACAGAATTATCTAATAAGACCAATAAGCTGTTTGCATGTCTATTGAAAATGAACCCTCTGCTGTTTTTCTGTTTACATGGAGGTGTTCACACATAGCTTTTCGCTAGTGTCAGATGTTTTTAATTTTAAACAGTTTCTTTTTAAATCAAGTCAAAATCAGAGCCTGGAGGTTCTGCCTTTATGCTGCGGAACCATTTAACTGATGGCAGCAGTTCAAAGAATCGGCGAAGAGGGTATGAGGGGTCTTTAATGATGTTCAGTGCCCTGCTCTTGATGAGGTCTTGGACAGAGGGGAGGGAAACTCCAATGACCCCCTCAGCTCCCCTGACTATTCTCTGCAGGGCTTTTTTGCCTGACATACTGCAGCTGGAGTACCATGTTGATATGCAGTACGTCAGAACGCTCTCAACCACACCTCTGTAGAAAGTCCTGAGGTTGCTGGTGGGGAGAGAGGCTTGTTTCAACTTCCTCAGGAAGTGCAGTCTCTGCTGGGCTCGTTTTGTGATCGCTGAGGGGTTCTTATTCCAGCTCAGGTCCTCCGAGATTTGCACACCTAGGAGTTTTATGTTCTCCACTCTTTCCACAGGGTGGCTGCTGATGCTGAGGGGAAAATGTTCTATACGAGTCCTCCGGAAGTCGACAATCATCTCCTTTGTTTTGTCTTATGTTGAACACCAGATTGTTTTCTCCGCAACAGCCCTCAAGGTGTTCAGCTTCCTCCCTGTACATTGATCATTAATCATTTCCACGATTGACCCCCACCACTGTGGCATCATCTGCGGACTTGATCATTAGGTTCCCCTCCTGTCTGGATGCACAGTCGTGTGTTAGCAGTGTAAATAACAATGGACTGAGTACACTGCCTTGAGGAAATTCAGTGCTCAGCATGATGGGTTTGGAGATGTTTTTCCCTACATAGAGAGACTGAGGTCTCTCAGTCAGAAAGTCCAGGATCCAGAGACATGTGGCGGTGTTCAGGCCAAGTACTGTAGGAGAAGTTTCTCTATTTGTCTCTGTGGAATGATGGTGTAAAACACTGAGCTGAAATCAGTGTACAGGATTCTGGCATGGGAGTCTTTATAGTCCAGATGAGTAATGACTGAGTGCAAGGTGGTGGCTCTTGCACTATTGCATCCTCTGTGGAGTGGTTGAGACGACAGGCGAACTGGAGCAGATTAAGTGTCACAGGGAGGCTGGCTGTGATGTGCAGTTGACGATCCGTTCAAAACACTTAATCACAATTGGTGTCAGTGTGACAGGGCGGTAGTCATTCAGACAGGCTACAACTGGTTTCTTAGACACTGGTACTAATGGTGGATGTCTTGAAGCATCTGGGTACGATAGTCTGGTCGAGTGAGGTATTGAAGATGTCAGTCAAAACATCTGCCAACTCACCAGTGCCGTCTCTGAACACACGTCCTGGGATATTGTCCAGGCAATACAGTTTTCCGTGGGTTGACCTTGGCTAGGGTCCTCCATGTCTCTGCTACCCTGATAGTTGGAGCTGGCCTGACAGATGGTGGAAATGAACCAGCCCTCCCTCTGGTTGTAGGGTTTGATGCCACAAATCGTGCAAAGAGATCATTGAGCTTGTCTGGAAGAGAAGCATCATTGTCGTCAACCCTCTGCTTGGACTTGTAATCTGTCAGCGCCTGGACTCCCTGCCACATTTGTTTGCTGTTCTTTTCTTTGGAGCCTCCACCTTTACCGGAGAGAATTTTGTCTCCATACCATCTCATTTAAAACTGTTAATGAGACACTGTACACATGTCTAAAGGATGTTCCTAAAACCGGAAAAATGATGGAATATTTCACATGTCCTAATCAGAAAAAGCTCTGTATGGAAAAACGCCTCATTCAGAATATCCAACAAGAATTTAATGTTTGCAGGACACCTGTGAATGCGAAAATGAGTTTTAGTTAAAAAAAAAAAGACATAGTTTTGAAAGAGGACACCAAATCCCAAAATGACAGTATTGAATTCACCACAAATTCAAATTCTGCATGAATCCATGTCTCAAATCATCATGAATTATTTAATCTCAGCACAGCACAACCTGCCTTCAAATCTGACAGTATTACTGTAAACCTGAATGGCTGTGTTTTTATCTAATCATCAGAGTGAAACAGCTTGTGGTATTATGCTGATTACAACATTACCAAGCCTCATTTTGGGGAGACAGGGACGTAATTAGTCCTCATTACTGCCTTGACTGTGTGAGTACAACATATTTACATTGAGATAAGAAAATGTTAAATATCTAATCATAGTAAATCAAAAAGTAATAATCACAAATAAACATTGAGCAGTGCTGATGGGAAAACTGATCACTTTGAAATAAAACTATGGCTGTCATCACAATGCACTGATATGTTTTGATGAAATAAGTCAAAATGAACCAATGATTCATATTAGGTAGGTCAACACTATTTGCCTGTATTATCATTGTGATTTCACATCCCTTCCCTTTTCTTCTTATTACGCTTTTCTTGTGAATGTATTTGCTAAAATGTTGCTTTTTTCATTTCCTGTTTTTTTCTTATTTTGTCTCAGTTGGAGCTGAAGCCACAGGGACGTCTGCTGATGGAGGCCCGATATTATCTGGAAAAAAGTGGTAAGTGCTTCCACATGTACCTCATCTCATCATGACCAAATGAGATCGACCATTCCATGGAAATCTGTACTAAATGAAACTGAAAGGGACACAGTATTTCAGTTCTCTAAAGCAGCGTTTCCCAAAAATATTTCAGTTCAAGAGCCAAAAAAGAAATGTATGGTCTCCTTAGACATTAATTAATTCAAACAAAATAAGCAATAAATCATCAAAATAACATTAAACGAACAATTTATTTTAGTTATTTCTTTATTTATTTTAGGAAGGGCATCCAACGTAAAAAACCTATGTCAGATCAAACATGCGAATCATTGGTATTTTGCTGTGGCGACCCCTGAGGGGAGCAGCCGAAAGGAGAAGAAGATTTATTTGAAAGAGACGATGCTTATGAATGAACATCAGTACAATTACAGATTTAAACATGCCGGAATTAGCAAAATTGTTGATTTACATCTGCTGTCCCCTGGCAGGTGCCAAAAAAATAGTAATGAAAACTCCAGACTGACATCGGACAAAGGTGGTGCATCTGTAAGGCACCTCACAATCTCTGTGGCCATGCTGGTTTTACCCCTGACCACTCTTGGTTTAAAGAATAAAATGGACAGAAAATTATCAGAATAATGCATGAAATGAACAAATATTAAACATATATAAAAATATCAAAAGAATCTAAGAAAATAATCTAGAAAAGTTACAAACAATAATTTAAAAATCCATAAATTGAACCGTAAGTAACACAAAACCAACAAAATAGTCAAGAAAATTAAGAAAAAAATGCAAAATAACAGTCCGCAAAATGGACAAAAAAGTAATGAAATGAATACAATAACAATGTACAAATGTAAATTAAATGTAGTATGTAATGTAAATTTAGTCAAAAAATTAACAAAAGAGCAAATATGCAAAACATACGAGAAATGTTCAACTGTACAAAAAGGCTCCATGTCCCACTTTGGGTCATTACCTTAAATTTGTGAAAAGCATAGTTTACTACAAAGTCTCTCACTATTGTGTTCTTCCTAGAAACTCTTGACATCTGTGAAGTTCCTCTTTTTATTTCATGTGAATTGTTGCAGCCAGAGTGGAGACATGATTTGTAAATCTATTTTTGAGGGTTGAGGGTTTTGAGGATTTTTACTTACTGTTCAAAAATACAGTGAGAAAATCAAGGACACATCTTCACGTGTCCTCATTTTTAGTCAAATTCTAGTCAAAGTTTAAAAAATTTCATAATCAGATCATATTGACCCGTGCAGTCCTAAAACAGTGAGTGACTGCAAACAGCTGGCAGTCATACAGACTATATCTGCAACCCCGAAGGCCTGTATCACCAGGCTCCTCATGTGTTTTAATGAGGCTTAATCGTCCTAGCCTAATGACATTTTCCAAAACTAAAAATAGTGAGTTTGGAACATGCACCTCCTGCTGGTTCAGAGCCTCTTTGTGTCACATCTCTGTCACTTGTGTTTTCCTGATATGCCAACAACAACATGCCAAGTTCAGAGACATTAGTGAGAACTAAATGAAAAGTGCCTTCTCATGTTTCTTAATAAACTTTACAAATTGGAAATCAGAGCAGAGGACGACAGGTGTCAGAGTGACACACAGAGACAGCGTGATGTGCAGAACTTCTTCCTCACTGACCCACACTGTACACACATACACACATACACCAAATTATCAAAAAAAATCAGAGGAATTTAACAAAATGAGCAAAAATGAATAAAGTAATGAATTAAATAAACCAAAAAATCAACAAGCCAAGCATTTCATAAGCCAAATGAACAAAAATGAACAAAATAACCACCTAACATTGACACAAAAGTGAAAAAATAATTAAGGAACTGACCAAAAATGGCAAAATCCATCAAGGAAAAGAAAAAAAATTAATTCAAATTAAATAAAAATAATTAAAAAGGTAACAAAGAATGTATTTAATCAACAAAGTCAGCAAAATATTTACCAAAAGTTGACAAAAATTAGCAAAATTAAGAATGGGCAAATATTTTGTGTCTCTAGAAAGATTATTTATTACTTTTTCTCCAAAAATGGCTCTTTAGGTTGCAAAGGTTGCTGACCCCTGTCTGCGGCTTCTTTACTGCTTTAGGACCTGGACGACTTGACGTAACTGATGGAACCATGAATTCTGCTCACTACCAGAAAACCTGGGCATCAGGTCATGACCTCAAGTGCAGTTGGGTTCTGCAGCAGGACAATGTTCCAAAGCATAGCCACAAGTCAACCTCTGCATGGTTAAAAAACAAACAAAAGAAGGATTAGGACTGGTCTAGTCAAATTATGGACTTAAGAGTAATTGTGATGCTCTGGCATGGCCTTTAACAGCCGTTGATGCTCAAAACCCTCCAGTGTACCTGAATGAAAACAATTCTGCAAAGAGTGGTGCAAAATTCCCCCACAGTAATGTGAAAGACTCATTGCTAGTTTGTTATTGTTGCTGTTGATGCCAACGGTAACAGAACTAGTTATTAGGTTTAGGGGAAAATACTTTTTCATAGAGGCAGCATTTGGCTTGACTTGCTCTTGGTGGTTCTGTTGGTTTACTCTCTGTATAGTCTAGAGGTCTCAACCTCGAATTGTGAAGCGCCTAGAAATAATTGGCGATTATGATTGGCGTTATACAAATAAAATTGAATTTGAATTTGTTTTTTTCTCTTTTTTCCAAAAATGTCAAAGCAATGTCTAAATCTTCTTAACCTCAAGGTTGCAACTCTGTATCTTGATAAAACCACCAGTCCTCTGCATTTTGCATTCTGTGACTAACCATGGTTGTCTGGTGTGTTTCAGACGCCGTCAGTCAGACTGATGGAGCTGCTGACACCGAGCAGGACAGAGAGAATCTGTTCGCCCTGCATCAGAGACGAGGAGCCATTAAACAGGCCAAAGTTCATGTTGTCAAATGTCATGAGTTTAGCGCCACCTTTTTCCCCCAGCCGACTTTCTGCTCCGTCTGCAAAGAGTTTGTGTGGTACGTATGTAATAAAAATTAAGATAACAAACCAAATGAGTCAGTTTCCAAAATATCTCATTAGTCATTTCATCTCCTTTTTTTCCACTGCAGGGGTCTCAACAAGCAGGGTTATCAGTGCAGACGTAAGTGTGAAAGTACTTTCCACTGTTGTTGAGTTTGGTCAAGTTAAGTGAACCTTCTGAACCAAATCCCTGTAAATCTAAAAGTGTTGTTTTCTGTCTCTTAGAGTGCAATGCAGCCATCCACAAGAAATGCATTGATAAGGTTATCGCCAAATGCACTGGTTCAGCCATCAACAGCAAAGAAACAATGGTAAGACGACACTGACGCAGAGTCACAGCGTCACATGATTCAGTGGTTCTCACCTGGTGTCAACTTGTCATCTACATTTTCCAGTGGTCACCGAGTTGAGATGCAAATTCAAACCAGGCAAATGTATTTTTTATGAACTAGCAAACATCATCCGCAGTAAATACAGTATGAACAACATGTGCACATATTTCCATTGTGACATTTATATTCACAACACAAAATAGTCAAAAATGAATAAAAATATCAAATGTACAGGAAAAAACAAACAAAAACAGTCAGTCCCCAAACAACAAACCCCAAAAAAATCCACAAAATGAAAAAATTACAAAAAGATGGACAAAATAGTGCAGAAAATAAAAAATAAATAAAAATATACAAAAATTATCATTCACAACAATTATGGAAGCCCATTTCTGCCATTAAAAATAAAATGCTGTGATTTTTTTTTGTAAGTCAAAATTTTGAGTAATTATCTCAAAATGTATAGTTAAGTCTCGAAATTTTGAGAGAATAAGTTTCGGGATAATAAGCCATATAATAAGGAAATTATCAAAATGAATGAAGGAAATGAAAAAAATTGAATAACATAATGAATCAAAATAAAATGAACAAAATAATGAAGTCCAATCTATGACATGACAACAGATACTGCACCTGTCAGCCAAACTCCAACATCAGTTAAAAAGCAGTAAAAAAATAGCAATAAATAGATTTATTTTTTAACCACATTCTGACCCACTCAGAATGAGGCGTCACAACCAACCAAAGGGTCCAGAGCCAGCAGTTGAGAGCCCCTTACTTAAATCACTGTGACACTAGGCCTTTTTAAATTTGTGTGAGACACTAGTTCAATTCTAGCTGTGTTGTTCACTCATCAGTGTTGATGCAGCAGCTCTCACCAACTTCCTGCTCATATTTCTTTTCTTTTGTGGTGTCTGTGCATCAAACCACACACATACAGTGCATCCTGAAAGTATTCACAGCGCTTCACTTTTTCCACAATTTTTTATGTTACACCCTTATTCTAAAATGGATAAAATTCATTTTTTTTCCTCAAAATTCTACACACAACACCCCATAATGACAATGTGAAAAAGTTTATTTGAAATTGTTGCAAATTTATTAAAAATTTTAAAAACCTGAGAAATCACATGTACATAAGTATTCACAGCATTTGTTGATGCACCTTTGGCAGCAATTCTCTTCCGACTTTCAGAGAGTGCAGATGCATTTCTATCTTGCTCCCTCCCAGCTTTCCCTGCTTGCTGTGTCTTGTCTGTGTGTTTGCTTCATGCCCTGTCAGAGTCTCTCCCTAAACCCAAA
>JAQQAE010019379.1:0-10946 GCA_029823295.1 Pseudamia nigra | reverse complement strand
AAACCTCTCTTATCTTTTTAAATGGGTGAACTTGCACATTTTTACATTTCCCAATACTTATTGTCCCCACTGTAAGTTACTGTATTATGTTAACTGTTTTTGACTGTACCTGCAAGAAATGTGCTAAGGTCTGTGCAAGTCGCTGCTTCTTTTTCTCCAGTAATGTTTGAAGACAATATTCAACAGCAGCATTCGTTGCTCTCAAACAGTCTGAAGTCTTTTGCTGAGTCTGTCCATCTTTGAAGGCCTGGTGCAACTCCTGTTAAAAGGTTAAAATTCTTAATCTTGGACAGAATTATGACAATTAAGTAAGCAAACCTTACCATTAGAGTTTTAAACCTGTCCAGTCAATTAAATCATATCTCAATCACAACTGTTTGTACTTTTTCCTCCTTATAGAAAAATTAATGAAACATTAACCTTAATGACAGTCTCTATTATCCCCTCTGACCCCAGCTCCTCCAGGAGTAACAGAAACTCCAGCTCTCTTCTCACACTGGGAGAAACCTGCAGTGAAGGTGAGTGAAATCAGTGCATTACAAGCTGTAACACAAAATAAACAAGCAAGTAAAAAAAGCTCTCAAAGCTAATTTTTCCTTTCCAGTTTCAAATGATCTAACTATCACTGTCCACAAACTTGTGTATGTTCTATATGTTGGCATGAATGTAAAGTCAAGGCCAGGCAAGTTTATTTGTATAGCACTAATCCTACACAGGGCAATTCAGAGTCATAGAAATGCATTAAGAAAATCACAGAATAAAAGAAAGACATTACTATACTAAAAACATACATTAAAATTAACTTTGAAATTAAGGTGTGTGCTATTGTATTGTCAGAACGGTACCAACGTGAGGACCGGATTGAGAAGCTTCTAGACAAAAACTATTATTTTGTCTGCTCAATCACTAGGACCTAACACAACACATCCAAACGAGGGTAGCAGAGAGTGTAGTTTTTCGACAATTTACAAAAGCAAATAAATACACAAAAACAAAAAACATGAGGAGAATAGTGGGGAGGTTGTGATCATGGTAAGAATAAAGTCAAAGCAGAGGCAGCATTGCTTTGAGAAAATATTAAATACAACCACAGATTTTGTTGTCCTTTGGTTCTTCATTATCTCTCACCAGTAATAGACTCTGATTTCTTAACTGTTGGGTTCACTAGCCCCAACAACATCTGTATCTGTGACCTCTGGGAAGAGGTGCAAAAATACTTGTGAAATGAACAGACAGTACAGACAGAAAGTCATATTTAATGTTAAACATAAATGAGCCCTTGCACAAATTCAGATGTAAACAGCCAGCAAACTCAAAAAAGCTGCAAACACATAAATATTCTTCATATTATTACCCGTTCTTCCGTCCATTTCTCCAAGACCTGAAGCCAATACCAAGCCAATTTGTGTGGACTACCAACAGACTGCCATCTACAAAAAAAGCATGTATACACATGAAACACAGTAATCACATCTGGGTATCAATCCTAGCTATGGTCACATGCAGACACATTCCTGTCTAGTTGATAACACTGTGATTAAATAACATTAGTGTGAGAGTTGTGATTTTTTCCCCCCCAAGAACAAACAACTCACATCTAGAAATTATTAACTTATGTGAGGAAACTTTTATCAGTTTTAGATGCCTCTAATGTATTACCGTATTTTCTGGGTGATATGTCGCTCTGGAATGTTAGTCGCACGAGCCAAAATATGCATAATGAAGAAGAAAAAAAACATGTATAAGTCGCTCTGCAGAACAGGTTGCATTTGTTCGGGGAACGCGCTTCAAGCACTCGACTGGGCGGCCGCGCGTTTGACACCAGGAACGAGAGCTCGCGGCTCACCTCCCCGCGTCACCAGTCAAGTGAGGGCACTGACACGTTCGATGTTAAGCTGATGGAAGGTATGGTTGTTACCGGTAATGTCTACATTTTAAATTGTCAGTAATACAGATGCGGCAGATGAAGGTACACAAGCCTAGAGCGACGTCTAAAGGCTGTCAGTGTGACAAACACCCTATTCTCGAAATTCTTTAATATACAAGTTGCCCCGATGTATTTGTCGCTCCCCAAGCCAGACTATGCAAAAAAAAAACGCAACTTGTAATCCGGACTCTGTAAACTCTGCCCTAAGATTCATGTCTGGCATTAGTTCTCATCACTGTGTCACAACTTTGGGTGACATTCTTCTCTGTAAAGCACAACAGACGATTTTTTAAATGTATAAGATACTTCCTGAACTCTTATGTCCTTACATTACCTTGTTACTTTTATCATTTAGTTTTGTTTTAAACATGTGCAAATGCTTTTATTTCAGATGCCATTTTAGCCAGTTTTATTGGTTGTACATCAACACTCTGGAACAGTATACTGTAGCCTAAAAAAAAAAAAAAAAACTTACAACTGCTTTGCTTTTGGCTTTAGAGCAGTGCTTCTCAAATAGTGGGGCTGTGACAACGGTGGGAGACGAGAGAAGGCCTGTGTGTTTACTGTGTCTAAAAATGCTGGCAGTGGAAAAGCATGAAGCCAAATAAATTATGGTGCCACATGAAGACATTACACCTCACTCACGCTGATAAGACGCTGGAGTTTTTTCAGCGAAAATGTGCCAAACATTGGCAACAATCATCCAGCTTTGTGATGCTACTTCAGTAAACCAGAAAGACTCAGGACCTTTATGACACTGGCTTCTCTGCTGTTGCTGCACTGAAGACCAAGTACAGGTCCCAGCTCAACACTGAGTAGGAGCTGAGAGTCACAGGATCATGCTTTGAAAAGCTGTGAACTGCAAAACGTGCTCATTGTAGCCATTAATCCTGATTTCCTCATTTTGATTAAAAAAAAAAAGAAAAAAAAATCAACACGAATTGTTTAATTCATTTTTATTTTGTAGGTTAAAGTGTATTATATACTGTGCTCCTGAGTTAATGTTGCTGACCTGAACTTGATATTATTCACTAATTGTATTTAATTTTATTTTTCAACATCTTATGGTGCAATAAGTTGGTCAAAAAATGTTTACAGTTTAAATAAGGATTTTTTTTTTTCATTTCAGGCAAATTGGTGCACTATAAATCTTTTCTGTTACAGATTAAAAAACAATGTTAATAAAGTTATTCTTTGTTGTAAGTTGAACTGTATTTCTTTCTTTTTTGTTTTCTTTAATTTAATAAAAATATAATGTTTTGCAGAAGTTACTAATAACAATTTTATAGACAAATGATACTATTTATAGTAGGAGAGGCGTGAAATGTTTTCTTTTTCCTGGGGGGGCATAACAGAAAATAATTGACTAGAGCAATGTAAATCCTTAATTCCACCATTCCACAATGTTTCACTAACTGCTCTGATTTTAATGCATTCACTCTGTTTCAAATGCTCCTACCTTAATTTATTCTTAATAATTTTTATTCTGATGGTTTTGTCTTCTTTTCCTGTATCAGGAATGTTTTATACAAGCTTCCTTGCTTATTCTTTTGATATTATTGTTGTTTGTGAGCAGTTCGGTAAATACTGTCTACTAACAGTCTAATAACTTCACATTATAATCTACATTCTGATCATTTTGATTTTCTCTTAAATACAGTATTACATCAATTCTTACTAACATTCAGCAGTGAGACTCACTTTAAGTTGTAAGGACTGCAGATAATAGCTCTGATTATGTCCCGTAAGTTTTCTGAGAGTCCTGCTGTTGAGTTCACCAGCTGTGGGACACAAGCTCCGGCCAGTTCCCACTCTCCATGCTGCAGACACCTCTTGAAGTAGTCAAACAGGTCCTCAAGTGAGGTCTGCGCCTCACAGCCAAAGGGATGCATGGCTACTTTTTGCTGTGACACCCAGCTGCACAGTGGTCACAAAAGTAGAGTCACCTCCACTAACAAGTAGCCAGCAAGCACTGTTAAGGTTCTTTCACCTGTAACAGAAAGATTCACAGGCTTCAGCAAGGTAATTACAGCTCATCGAAAAATAATAACATAAATCAAACTAAACAACAGTAGAGATGCAACAATTAGATTAATGGAAAACTATTTTGCTAAATTATGAACTGATTAGTATTTTTTTATATTGAACATTTTCTGATTCCATCACTTTTCTGAATAGAGGGTTTTCTAGTAATACATGTTTACAGACTCACTAAATAGGAACAGATACATACTCGAGCTAAACTAGGCAAACGAATCTTAAATTAAAGAAACATACTGATAGCTAGATACACAAATGCTTATTGAACAATTTATATTATTTAACATTTATAAATTTACTTTAATAAATCGAAACAAACTCTGAAAAGGGGCATGGCTGCTAAAAGCCCATATAACTCGCATGCATTTACGCAGGGATACAGAATGTGACGCAACGCTAACATTAATTTTAATAATCTGTACCGTTCACTGTCTGTGCAAAGAAACCACCCATAATGTTATGAAATCCACCCGATAAACGCAACTCCTTGTGCTGTCAAATGGACTGAATTCGTTTCTTTTAACAAACTAAAGTATCGCATTCGTCTTCGGAGTCTTCTCAGATTTGACAGCTATCATTACAGTAGTTGGCGTTAGCATTAGCTCAATTCTGCTGACTTTCTGAAGCTGAAACAGCGAGTTCGCGAACTTCCGTGACAGCTAGTAGACGCATACACTTTCACAAATATAAAGCAGTTAGGAGATAATGTACAATACGTGAAATTACTTACTCATTTCTTGGTGCCGTTTCCCCAAAAGTGGGGATTATTCGCGCTCCTTGCTACTTCACTGTCCCACTGTGTGTTTTGCTAGGCGGCTAGCTGCATGTTAACAGTGGTCATGTGACAAAATCAGCTGATTCTCCCACTCTGGTTGGTCAAGGGTTGGCACGAGACGGAATGTTCGCTTGGAATGGCTTTTGATGTTGTATTCATGAAAATCGGAAAATATTTATTACTTAGAATGTACGACAATGTACAAAAAGTCAACATAATGAACAAAATAACAATTTCAATGAACTATCCTGGACAAAACAGTCAAAAACAAAAATCAGTAAAGATCAAACAAGATAAAAAAAAAAAAAGAAATGGGACAAGAGAACCAATAAAATTAACAATAATTATCAAAACAATCAAACAAAAAAGCAGATTAACAAAATAATAAAACCAACAAAAAAATCAACACAATTAAACACCTTATGGCAACTGGTAGTTAGAATTTTCTATAATGTTCAGTCTGACACTGCGACATTGTGGCTGAAAATTCTCTGTCCAAACACCTCCAGGGTATGAAGTGGGTGCATATCATTGATCAGGTGTGTTCATTTCCTGATTGTTGTCACTTCAGCAACTGCTCAGTAAAGTCCAGTTTGATCCCAGTCATTGAGTTTTTTTTTTGTAATCAAATCATGTTTTATGCTGTGTTTCTATCTAATGAGACACTCCATAAAATATATTCCACTTTTAGCTGGATCTATTTTCTCCTCTCAACTTCATTCAGATTTTGCAGTAGTGACGGGACTTATAGATTTACAGTTCCAGTCACCATTTAGATATGTGCTATACTTAAAACAATTGCAGATTAAATTTTGTTGTAGTCTAGACTTAATCCCAAATGGCCCATATTAAACAAAGACATGTTAAGCACTGATATATCATGTGTAGGCCGAGTGGATGAAATTTACTTTGGCTGCAGTGAGTTATGTTGGGCAGCATGTATAATAAGTATAATGAGCTGCTTAATAGCCAAAAACAGGAAATGGTTATGATTTTGCTTCTAGTTCATATTCAAAGTCAAATGAAGCTTTTAGTGCATAGGCCTAACGTCTACATTGGGCCTCTGAAGACTGACTAAAATCAGTACTGACTCTGTTTAAGTGTTTCCATGTAGTGAAGAAGTTGCTCCAGGTCTGTTAGTAATTTATTTGGATCACTGTTCAGCAATAAGCTGGTGCTAGACTGGTGTTAGATGCTGTAATGAATTTAAAATATTCACACCAACATAAGGCCAGATGGATGGATGGATGGATGGATGGATGCATGCATGGATGCATGCATGGATGGATGGATGGATGGATGGATGGACAGATGAATAGACAGACAAACAATGACACTAAAATTTGTATCTATGTTGTGCATATGTGCCTCTGAAATATGTCTGTATGGGAGTTGATAAAATAAAGTGTGTTGATTTCCTTAGTTTTCTTGCATCACAAGCATTGTGATTTCACTGCAAGCTGTTGTATCTGCCCACTTTTCATCAGAAAATACTCTGGTTCAACCACAAGTCATTCCCAAGGTGACCTAGGATCAGATTCTGACTTAAGGGTTATTATAAACATAGAATAATGTAGTTTACATGAACAATTTTCTGAAAAACTATTGTCAGGAATATCAGCCAGTTCCTCATGGGGGCAGGGGTAGTTATTTTTATTATGGCTATACAGTATTTGAGTGTAGGTTATGAAGTCAAATCAAAAAACAAATGAAAAAATTCAAAACATCTTGTTTTTCCTCTCATCCATCCTGCTGATTGGATGCAGGGCTGGTTTCATTTGAAGTTTTTATTTGACATTAATAAACTTCAAAATGGGAAAAAATGGATTTTCACATGATGGGGTCTTTAACATATATAAATATTTTTCCACCTCCAAGTTTCAGTTGCATGACATCAGAGGTGAGTAGTACTAAAATGCATTTACTCCATTGCATGTACTTCTGAGAGTGGATATTTTGAAGAATAATTTTTACCCTTGCTCAGTTATATTTGTGATGAAAAAAACTGTACTTCTACTCAGTTACATTTGGCAACATTATGATGAATAGGCATAAAATTAACCAACAATGCATAACAACAAAATGAGCATCAAATCACAAAATTATCAAGTAAATGAATAAATATGAACTTGTAATCAAACAAATATACAAAAGAATGACAAAAAAATTAACAAAATAATTAACTAATTTATCAAAAATTAACTAAATAACCAACAAAGCAGGAAGAAAGTCTACAAAATAAAGAGGAAAAAAAATCAGTGGTCAAAACAATCAATTAAATCAACAAAAATGAACAAATTAAGTGATAAATGTGGCAATAGGCAAATCTTGACCAGTGTCTAACATCATGTATTTTGCATTTGCCTGGTTCTGATTCTGACACCAGAATTGTGGCAGTTTATGTAATCTTTACATTGTTATAACCTGTAAAAATAACCTACTGGAATAGATTCAACATTATGACGTTAGTCACTATTTGAGTAGTTTTTATGGCATATTATTTTTTCACTTACTCAAATACTTGTGTTTATGAGTACTTCTACTTCTACTTGAGTCACTAGAGTCATTATAAAGCAACAATACTACTTGAGTATTGCTTCTATTTAGTCTGCCCACCGCTGCATATCATACTCATGTCCAGACCCAGGCTGTCTGAGCTGTCTCCCTTCATCCTCATGCCAGTCAGGGAGCCTGTCTCCATAACAACGCGGTGAGGGCGGGGTTTGCCCGCTGGAGGCAGAGTCAGACAGTCTTCAGTTGGCATCTGCGAAGCTCCACACTGCATCACGCCCTGAGTGGAATGGAAGACAAGGACAAGAAAGAAAATGTACGTAAAGCCTTTTGTTTGCCTAGCATGCAATGCGAACCGCAACGTTTCTGCTAAATTGCAGTTTTATTTAAAATGTTGTGGGTTATGCGCGGCCTGGCAGACTGTTTAAAATCGGATCAATAAGTCTATTGTTCCCATCGGTGCCATAACGGGTGCGTATAGGCCACTGCAGAGAGAAGTGAAAGCTCCGTGTGCAGTGCCTGCTGTTAGGCCTCATCCTTTATGATCGATGATGTGTCTGCATCTCTATTGTTTCACAGGAGGGGTATATCGGAGAGATAAAGGGCGGGCTCCGGCCTTCAATGAAACTGGTTGTTATGGGAATTGTTAACAAAAAACCCAAGAGGTCAGTGCGCACACACCTGTTCCACGTTTAATTATTTTTGTGCCTTTACATAATTAATATCTACTGTTGAACTTGGCGTGATGGATAATTCAAGTTAGGGGTGAAATGTTATGACCTGGAATAAAACTGAATTGTAGCTGTGTTTGTTTGGGGGCATTTGCCAACCACCTAGTGTGGGCCTGTTCTGGTGCGAAAAATCTTATTATTGCCAGTGCATTTCCTAATTATAGGTTAGTCTGTGAATGAGCATGGGAGAGCTGAAAATCCCATGAAATCAACATGAAACAGTCACTCTGGAATCTCTTTGGTTGATAATATCAGCCAGCTGTTTATTTGTTTAGTCATCAAGCAGCCTATACTAAATAGAAGGAAAAATAGTGTCCAAAATGAATGATGATACAGAACCTTTCATTCTAACAATGTTATTTTTGGCAAGAAATATCACAAGAGTTTTCAGCATAAAGGCTCCCAAAAGACCCATTTCGTAAATACAGACTGTAATTTAACTGTGTTTGTCTTGAACCCTTCTTAGTTTATAATATGTATATCTTTAAGATTAGACTTCCACATCCTGAGGCTTTGTTCATTCAAGTTTGGTTATTTATAGCAGCAAGTCCAATATGAATGAGACACTGTTAAATCTTTTATTTCTCAATGCTCAATGACACGTATTTAAATGCTCATGAGCCCACATGGTATTATATTAAAACAGACATTATTATTTTGTGAAATATGCTTTATGACATTCATAAGGTGTTAGATTCAAGTTGAGGCACTGTGGTGTTACAGCTGAGGGATAGATGATAAAGCTCAGCTCGTAGCTCATTCCAAAATACTTGTGATCGGAACTGAAATGTTGACTATTGTATATACATTGCCACTGGAAAAAGAATAAATAAATACATTTAAAATTGTGAAAGTCAAAAGTTAATCGCATACTAAAATACTGAAAGCCTCAGGACAAAGGTTGCGTTGATTTGTTTAATATTTTAACCTCATATTTCTGAGTCAAAGACAAAATATGACTGCAGTTTTAGACACAGAAATTTAGATCGTTATGTTTATTTAGTCACTCGATCACGACAAGCCCCAGTGCAAATAAAATTATATTATAGCTGCCATAAAACCAAAAAATGCCATGGTTGTCTTATGAACCTACATAAAACAGAGAAAACAGGTCCTTAAATAGTCTTCAGATTTATTGGCAATTACTTATCTTTTGAAGAATGTAGATTTATTAATTTTGTGCACTATTTTGTTCATTTTTAAAACATTTTCAGATGAATTTGATCTGCTTGTGGTCATTTTCTGTGATGCTTGTTAATTTTGTTGATTATTTTACTCATTTTGTTAATTATTTTGGTCATTTTAGTGATTTTTTTTTTCATTTCTGTTTATTTTTAGGAAAGATTTTTTTTGGTCAATCTGTAGATCATTTTGGTCAATTTTGTCCATATCTGTGATTATTTTCTTCATTAATTGGTGGAGTTATGCAATTTTTTGCTAAATTTTATTAGTTTCCTTGATTAATTTGTTCAAGAGTAAAATACATAAAAAGTTACGCAGTGATACATTTGCAGTAAAAACATTGACATGTCACAGATTAATAGTCAAACCTCTGTTGCAACTTGCTTCAAAATTAACTTTAAAAAGTCTTGAAAGGTCTTAAATTCATGCATTGGAGAGTTGTAGACACTTGGAGACAAAGACACAACTACATGCATTATACTGTACAATCTGCTGGTGTTGTGTTTGTGCAGCATGGAGGTGACGGTGTCCTGTAAGCCTCAGGAGGAGGAGGACACGGAGGCTGACGTCGGTCTCCAGTTAAAGGTCAGCTTCATGGACAAGGCTGTCCAAAGAAACGCCCGTCTGGCTGGAAAGTGGGGTCCGTCTGAAAACACCCTCTCCTTCTTTCCCTTTGCCCCTGGGGAACCATTCAAGGTACGTTTAAAATCTGACATTTTTAGGCCGTACAATGCAGGAAAAGTGCCACTGACGACTAAATAAACCCCTGCTTCTCCAACGTTTTACTAGTAAAAGGTAATAGTTTACAAATGCTGCTCATTCTCGTCAAAACCAAAGTTCATTCATACATTTGTGTTTCTCCCACAAATTGTTTTGAATGGAAGTAAATCCTTTTATTGGAGAGTCTCTGCTGTTGTTCCTGTTATTTTCTTGTTCCAGTGGTTGTCAGCGTCGTCTTTGTGGGGCTGATTGTAATGTGTGTGGTCCAGGAGTTAAAGATCCCCTACTAACATGTAATGAGACATTACATGACTCCCTTTTAAGGAGAAATTGTGTTTGATGTTTTCAAAGAAGTTCAAAAAAACAAACTACAAATGGAGCACGGTTCATCTTTCTCAGTTGTTGAAAAATGCAGAATGACTGAATATTTAAGAAACTAGTGTTCATGTCAAGTCTGTCTGCAAAATATTAAAAGTTCCCTGCTTTTACTCCATCCAGTTTTAATGTACACTACTAGTCAAAAGTTTGGACACACTTTGTCTTTCAGCATTTTTTCTTTATTTTTTAATTATTGTATTGCACATTAATACTGAAGATATCCACACTGTAAAAGAACACATATGGAATTATGTAGTAAACGAAAAGTGTTAAACAACCCAAAAAATGTTTTATATTTGACATTCTCCAAAATAGCCACATTTAGTTTTGATGACAGCTTTGCTCACTCATTATGGGATTAGAGGTTTGATTCTGACTTCAAACAGTGCAGTGTTAGCGCAGTGATGGTACCTTTGCACTGATATATACTGTATATATATGGACCATTATTTGTTATTCTTGCACTGTTATGCTATACATAAAAATTACAAAGTAAATAGATTTAAGCCTTTAACTGGCAAAGTAACTAATAAAGCTAGAACAAAAGAACTGTAAAATTGTATTCCTGGCTTCACATGAACAACTTTTTATTTTTTATCACACACACGTGGATAAAATTGTTGGTACCCTCTGTAAATGACAGAAAAACCCACAATGGTCACAGAAATAACTTGAATCTGAC
>JAQQAE010019378.1:0-10947 GCA_029823295.1 Pseudamia nigra | reverse complement strand
TGCCACATGTTGCAGACCCCTGGTGTAGACAAAGCCTCGCAAACATATTGATAATACTGGTTTTAGCAGTGTGGTTGATACCATATGTATTAGTTGAAGCATAAGACGGTGAACCTTGTGCTGTACATACGAAGCCTCATGTTCCTTCTCCTTCCATTATGGGAGGCCGCTCCTCTTTTGGAGATACGAGATGGGGATGTGACGTGATGTGAGCTAGGACACCTCTCTCCTCAATCCTCCAGTGATCTGATCGCCAGTAATGGGCACTACAGCCGTGAGCCTGGCAGTCCTGCTCTCTGTGGCTTATGTGTCACACTGTACCCAGCATTCATCAAGAGTTAGTCGAGCGCAAGCAGCCAGGATATTGAGACTACAGACTAAAGTGTGTGAAGGAGTCAAAGAGAGGCAGATATACACACTGGCAGACTGACTGACAGGAAGAAGCACAAACAATAACTAGGTGAAGCGTTTAACCTTAAAACAGTGTGTTACAGTAAGCCCCTGCTGGATCAGTGCCCCGTTTCTCTCTCATTTTCAGTCAACCCCAAGTTTGTCTTTCCTGGTCTGTTTATTTTAGGAAGGTGGCTTTGTTCTATTTACCATACCCACTCCCTCTGTGTCCTCTACCCCTGTCAGACCAGTTAGAAAAGGGGAACAACAAGAAGGAGGTGGGGGGTGAGACGAGAGGAGAGGAGGGGAGGTGCATGATGTTTGGACAAACGGACAACCCGAACAGGATATAGAGGTCTACAGCCTGTGGGTGTGTCGGTTTGGCCGAGGCACAGCACGCACACAAGTGCACACATGCACGCACTCTCATGAACACACAATCGTGGGAGTGTTCCCGCTGGAGGGCAAAGTCTCCTTTCCTCTTACACATTCATTCTCTCCCTTTCCCTCCTTCCCATCACCCCCCTCTTTCCGCCGTCACACCCCTTCACACCTCCTTCCTTTAGACCTCGCGTTCTCCTTCATCCCTCGCTCCTTCTCTTGTGACAATCCCCCCCTCCTTGTCAAAAGAGGAAAAAAAGAAAGTGTTAAAGATACAGAAGAGTTGGCCAACAGCTATGAGGAGCTAGGAGGGATAGGCCAAATTCACCACAGGGGACAATTATGGCTTAAGCTGTGTAAATACAACTCTCTCAGTGTGTGTGTGTGTGTGTGCGTGTGTGTGTGGTTCCTTTTGGATTCGATAGTTATAGAGGCGCTGAAGACAATCCTGGAAGCCACTCTCTGTCCTTCACAACTATTTGTCTCCTCCTCTTCCTCTCCTCTAGCCCTCCTTCCCCCTGTCTGTTTGGACCTTTTTTTTTCCCCTGTCCCATCAGTTCACACTGTCACTTCTGTTTTCACTCATCTCATACACTCAAGCGATGGTTGTTGCTTTTGTGTGGCAGTGAGTGTGTGGTTTCACATTGAGACAATAGGTCCAAATGAAGACAAGGCGTTGAGTTAAATTTCCTCCTCACCAGTGGGACATGTGGGTCTTTGTGTTTATGTGTTTGTGTAAACCTAGAACTTCCACTATGTTCAGTTTCAGGAAATAAGAAAACCCCATTTGTAATCATATTAAAAGTCCCAGTGATGCATATTATTTAAAAAATCCAGACACATTATAAAACTTGTCAACTCTCTGTCACACTCGTGATTGAGTTTAATTAATATCTCACCAGTCTGACTTTGTTTACAGGTCAAAAGGACACTTGCTTGTAGGTAGTATGAAGTCTTCTTAATTTTAATTCTGTTCCAAATCTGACCGAATTAAAAGGCACATACAGGCCCTACACAGTGAAAATCCATCTTTATTGTGTTTTGAGGGTTATATAAACTCTGTGATGTAAAATAAAATGGGAAAATTTGAACATGGTCAGTGCAACCAATCCTGAGAAGTCCCCAGAGCCAATCATAGTCCAGATAAAATACATCAGTCCCGCCCCCTAACAGCTAACCTACAGTAGAGTTCTAAATTTTAAAATTTCACATCCAAATGTTCAAACCTCACAAATTACAACTGGTCACGTTCAAGCTAAATACTTTTTCCCCAGAATTTTGTCCAGGAATATATTATTATTGTATGTTTACGTACAGTGTCCACTTGTCATAATCTGATCCCAGGTCACCTTTGGAGTGACTTGCTGTTCAACCAATTGGAGCATTTTCTGATGAAAAGTGGCCGGGCAATACATTTGAACAAAAAGTCTCAGCATGTGGCAGATTTAATTTTCTCAGCACCCTTACTTAAGTCTTTAACAGACACATACAGCTGCTACGGATATACAGATATAAATTTAAACATTAAGATCTTTAAAGAAGAAAAAAATACAACCAGCCCTATCTTGCCTTTAATTTTTATCAATACAGTGGTACCTTGGACAAAGAGCTCTTCGGATAACGAGAAATTCGGATACCGAGTGTGACGCCGGAACGGATTAAACTCGTCCGAGGTACCACTGTACTTGCCATTTTGGAATGTTGTCATTTCAGATAGAGAGGGGGGATTTTAAAGATTGTAATACACAGTGAATGAAAACGGGGGTAAATCAGTCTAAAATCATGGTGTAGGCCTTGGTCTGGTCTATTTTGTTCACATTCTAAGTTAAAACACTTGCTTAGGTATTTTTGTTTTACCTACCTTTACTTGTATATGTTTTTATGATGAACAAGTCTTTTACATAGCTTTGATCTTGGGTTTTACATCGTTGCAGTTTTTTTCTTTTTTCAGATTTTACCTCGTTTGTTTTTGTGTCTTTTGTTATTTTGTCTTGTTTTACCCTTTTTGGGCATGTTTTGATCTTGCTTTGTCCTTCTTTTACGTTGCATTCAATCTTTTCTGTTTCTTTCATCTTGTTGTATGCATTACAAATGATTTAAAACCACAGGTAACCTGCTTTTTTCAACTTTGACTCAAACATCAGCCTTTGAACTTGAAGAAAAGAATGCTTATCACTATTGACTGTTTTAAATATATTGATTCTTGGCCAGTTGGTAACCAAAGTCATCCTTTTTCTAACAGATGACACATGATGCCTAAATTGGTTGACCTTTTTTAATGACTGCTATCCCATTTTTAACATCAGGTCACTCTGCTAAATCGAAATACCATGTATTTCCTTTTATAAAACACATTTCACTTTTCATTAATTCACATGCTTGCTCTATAAAATAGCCTAAACCGTTCATTGTTCCCTGCATGCCTTACCTTTCTGAGCCCCTCTGCCCCAGATCACCACTGTTCCCACCTTCCCCCACTGCTCTTTTTGCCTCGCTGTCCTCATACTTCAAGAGCAGCATGAATAACTTTATCTGATCTCTTTTTAACCCTATCTCCCTTCAGCCACTCCTCTTTTCCTTCCAAGTTGGTATATCTGTATCTAAAATGGGTCATGTGCTTGTTTCAGGTGAGCCCTCCTACAACAGGGGTACCTGTGGGGGTTTTTATTAATACAAATTCCCTAGTTAAGCACACATCTTCCAATGCTGCATCTCTCTCTGTGTGAATAGACCAAATGAAGATGGTATTAGCGCTACCCCTTATACATGGGCTTGAAAAATGCTGGAAACAGAGTGTCACAGAGAATCACAGACAGCCACACAGAACCGTATGAGGCTCAAAAATGTTGTCACAGTAAACATTTCTGATAAATGTCAGATCACTTTCAATATTTAAAGTTCAATTTTTGGTCCAGAATGAAAGTTTTAACACAGAAAATGTGCAATAAAAGGACAAAAACATAAAAAAACACAATTATTTAAAGATCTAAAAAGACAATAACATTACAGATGTCAAAAGTTGAAAATGACAAAAAAGGCACTAAAATCTACATAAAAATTCTGCAAATGAGGCAAAAACATTCCAAAGTTATAAGCAGTGTAGAGGATTCAAAAGCCTAAAATGGCATTAAAGAGAGAAAACAACAATAAACTTGTGAAAGATGTCATAAATGATGCATCAAGGTGAAAAGTGCACAGGCTCTACATTCATAATTTGCTGTTCTGTTAATTTTGACACAGTGGTGCAGTGGTTAGCACCAGCGCCTCACAACAAGAAGGTCCTGGGTTCGATCTCACCACCAGCCTTTCTGTGCCAAATGTCTGCGTGGGATCTCTTCATGTACTTCAGCTTGCTCCCACAACCAAAAGCAGACAACAGGGCTTAGTTTAATTGGTCACTGTAGATTACCCATGAGTATTAACGTGAGTGGTTGTTCGTCTTTATGTCAGCTATGCGATGAATTGGTAACTCACGCCGCCTTCACTCTAAAGGCCTATTTATGCTCTATGCTAAGTGCATTGTGTATCAAATGCTGTGAAACATTGCCAGCCTTCATACACCAATGTGTACTTTACGTCGGCGTGGATGTATTTGGACATTTTATTTGGACCCTCTAATATGTGATTTGGTCCACCTTTAACTTTTTGCTCTGTTATTAAGCTATTACGGCAAATAATCCAACAAATCACTGCCGTGCTGGGCTTTTGTTTACATGTTGCTATGGTGACTAATCTCGCTGGTGAGGTCGGACTGAGTCAGACCTTCATATCATCTATTTATTCAACATGTTCATAGTTTTACCTGAGATACACATGACTGCAGTTGTGGGTAAGAGTTTACACTAACAACACTGTAATATGACTTTGTTTAACACTGCTTGGGAAGTTTTAGCACGTTCGTAGGCTAGTGATTAGTTAGCTTTCCCTATGCTCCGGTTGCACCGCCGCCATTAGTCCAAATATGGTTGCATCCTGTTTTTGACTCCAAGATGTTGTCCAGGATGAAACTAATATATACAGACTATGTCACAGCCTCTCCTCAAAAAGTGGAGCCATTTCTGTGAACCTTTCGGTGTTTCTGGTGCGTTCTGCTCTTTTTCTTCTTCTTCTTCTGCTTCTTCTGCGCAACACTGCCCCCACAACATCCAGTGTTACTGCTCTGTTTTCTGTGTTGAGGTGCGCATCCATAAGCTCCTCAAAAATGTACCAAACTTGGTACAAAATGTACAGAGAGACTGGATGGAACCCCCCCCCCTTCCATATGCAAACTGAGCTTAGAGTATGAATGAGCCTTTAAGGGAGCCCTGCAAGGACTGAAGGGTAAAAAATGAATGAATGTTTCTTTCGATCTGTTGTTATTTAATCAGGTGAAAGTCATTAAATCACCAAATATTATATTAAAATAATCTCTTTAAATTAAAAGTAACCATTATTAAAATATAGCAATAGAAAATAAATATATCACAACTTATTCATTTGTTTGTCGTCCAGCCTTCGTGCACTCTGTATTTAGAATTTTTTGACACTTTTTTTACCACATCACACAGCCTTTTCAGAGCTCTGAAGAGCCCTTAAAGTGACGTAATTACTTCAGATTTAAACTGTCAAAACAAATAGACGAATCAAGGCGGTGAGATTAGGAGGCTAAAGCACTGTACCTGTATGTGTTCTACATTTCCAAACAGCACTGTGACAGATTCAGTCCTACCTGTCCTTTGTAATGACAGGTGGACTGTTCAATTAGACCAGGTGTCGATAACCTCTAAAGAGCCATTTTTGGACAGAAATCACTGTTTAGAGCTGCAAGTAATATTCATACCCCTTACGTACCACATGGCCTAAGAGATTTTAGCCTGCAACATCTTAACACCAATTTGGTTATTATTTTATTCATTTTTGTTCATTTTGATTATTCATTTGTAAATGTCCTTGATTATTTTGTTTGTTTTTGCTCTATATGTCCTCATTTTGCATTTGATTTGGATAATTGTTCATTCATCTTAGTTCATTTTTAAAACAGTTAATTTTTGTGATTTTTGGTTTATTTCCTGGCTTATTTTTGTGAATTGTTAATATTTATGGATAATGGTTAGTTTTTTATCCATTTACATTCAGTTGATTTACTGTTTTTGTGGATTTTTTTTTTCCATTTTCTTGATTTTGTTCACGTTTGTCTTAATCTTCTATGTTTTTTTTCTTCATTATTTTGTTCCTATTTTATCTTGCTTTGCCTTGTTTTGGTTCTTTTTTACATGTTTGAGCATTTCAATTATGAATGAACCTTGTTCATTTTCTTGATGTTTTTGTTCATTTTGTAGATTATTTGCCTTTTTTTTGTTGATTTAGTGCTTATTTTGCTTATTTTGATTGATGATAATGTATTACTTCCTTCACTAGACAAACCCACAGGAGGCAGTGGAGAGGGACTAAAGAGCCACATATGGCAGACCCTTTGAACTAGATGCATTTTTTTCCCTACAAATGTTATGCTTTGGAGATGTAAAAAGATCATTTGTAAAGATGTTAACAATTTGAGTCAAGCAGTTTTCACCTATAAATGCATGTTTTATGACATATTTGTTGATTTTCAGTGTATTATCACCAGTCTAATTGAATCGCGCAATGCTGCTGACAGCTCCAAAAAACACGTTTTAGTGTTTAGTGTCACTTTAATTGTGAAAGGTGATGGCTGTTGACAGACACATAAGTGAATGTGTGTTTACAACAGAACGCCTGCGAGATAGATAGAGGTAGGACAGTGTGTGTGTTTGCATGTGTGTACGGTGTAATTGTCTGTGACCCTGGCAGTTTTTTCTTCATTTTGTGGTTAGACTGTTTGGCCTTCCCATAGTTACTCTGGCCTCAGAGACATCCAGCGTCAAGGTTGTGTGTATCTGTGTGGGTGTGTGTGTGTGTGTGTGTGAGAAAAGAAAGGCAGTGACGGGGGGTTAGAGGTGGTTTTGATAGTACAGGACACGCAGACCCTTCTCCACATCTTGCCCTCCATACCCCTCTGTTCAGGCCTTGATAAGTGGAGCCGGAGTCTGTGGGGGTTAGGGATTCCTGTCTGGCACAAATACACACACGCACATAGAAACACACATACACGTACTTGGGATCCGCCCGCTCTACATTCCTGTGTCCGACTAAGGAAGCAGCCTAGCCGTCTTCCCCTCCACTCCCAAATTATCCCCTTCTCCTAAAGTCACAGCATACTTATCACACGCCTTTCTACCTCTTTCCTTCAATCTGACTCATACATACCTTCTCTTTGACCATGTTTTTGTCCAGGCTATCTTCACACTGAGCCCAAACTGTACCTTTTATCATTTAGTAGTGATTCTTAAAATGTTTCATCAGCGTAAGTGTTGAAGATGTGCCTCTGTTGTGAAATAATGTTACCTTTTTGCAGTACGACGCCATGTTCTTGTTTAGTTTCATGTAAGCTGTCAGTATCAAATAAAGCTGCACAATTGATCACATCACAGAATCAGAGAGTGCTGAAGGAATGTAGAATCAGAGTTTAAGAGTGTATATGCACGGAGGTTTAGGGTGATCTAATTTGCCGAAATGGAAAAACAACTCTACCTCTGTTGCACGGTGATAGGTCCTGTGTAAAGCACGCTCGAAGAAAGTCTTGTATTTTTTGCTGTTCTTGCATTTCTTTAACTTTTTGTACTATTATGGTACTTTGTATGTTTGCCTTGACATTTCAAAATGAGTATGGTAATTTTGTTTGATAGCCAAGCAGGTCGATTGAAATTGTCCATAATAATCGCAACATGACTTTTTCAATCGTGCAACCCTGAAAAATACTCAGCTCGGAAACACTTGAATATGTTACCAAAACTAAACTAGACATTTAATTCTAAACTACAATATCTGACAGATGGGACTGATCATTTACCTATTTTCCCCCATTCTACTCAGTTGCCCCCTCTCTCCCTTTCATCCTTTTATCTTCCCTGCTTATGACTCTCCTCCTCTTTCACTATCTGTTTATATCTTTTGCCCCTTTCTCTCTTTCCTCCCTCCCTTTCTGGGGTGTGTTACAGAGGTTAGGGAGAGGTCATGTGCCCTCACGCTGCCGTGCTCTCTAATGGCTTCTTAATGAGAGAGTCAGAGAGGGAGAGGGAAGCAGGAGAGGAGCAGTTTTGAGAAGCGGGGTGAGATATCAGTAGTCCCGCTTAGGGCGCTGACTCTCCCTTTGTGTGTATGCATGCGGCAGCAAGTTCTGTGTGTGTTTGCGTGTGTGAGAGAGAGAGAGAGAGAGACTGACCCCTTGCTCTATTTCAAGCCCTTTCTGAGCTTGCGTTTCTCTTCAGGGAAAGAGGAAATGACACGTTTGTAGCCTTGATTAAGCGCCGGGCCTCGTCACAAGCACTGTCCACTCGGTCTGATTCAGGGGTGGGTGGGAGATGCTGCGGAGGTGAGGGAGGAGGGGTGTGAGGGAGAGAGAGGGGGCCTCGCTCTTTAATTTGCACAGCTTCTGCTGATTTGATCATAAGCAATTAATCTCAATGGCTCAGCTCGGCTGCAGTGGGGGAAGAGAAGATGAACACAGTCCTCTGTGTGTCTCTGTGGTTTTCCCCTCTGTCCAAACACTGTCGTTACTAGTTTCTTATATTGCAGAAATTAACACTCAATGGAAAAATGCTTTGACAATTTTGTCTTCATTACCAAGACCCATATAGATTTTCTCTGTAGAACAAACCTTTGCAGTTTAATTTTTCGTGGAAGTTTTGGCTTTGGCAATAGATAATGTATCTCCAAGCTGTTAAATACACTCAATGTAGCTTGGGTCGCCTCCAAAGTAAGACACTAACCTGCAAAAGGTTTTAAGAAGTACCTTAATACATTTTGGCAAATTGAGTGATTTGGTTTCCGAGTTACAAGTGCAACACCCTAAAGACCCTAAGGATGTGTTTTCCATTTCCATGATCTGAATCCTATCCAAAAGTAAATGACTAAGCTCATCAAAATTTACCCAGTAGTTTTTCAGTTAATCTTCATATCATACAAACAAATAAATATGTGAAGTCAAAAACCTAACAAGGAATACATGTAAATGTGGAGTAGCATGGGATCATTATTTTTTCATTTCCATAGCTGATGAAAATCTATCTGATGTGACTCAGTAGAAATTAGTTTTGCAACATTTTATTTTACTCACATTTCACTTGGTGTATATTTTCATGGCACAAGATGCAATTAACATTTAACATTAATGTTAATAAAGACACCAGTGGCAACTAAATGAAACAGGATGTCATATTAATTTGAGCAGCACCTAAAATGGGCTAATTTCTTTTTAGATTCTGTATGCCAACATGTTACATCTCAATACTGCCAAAATGGTTGATCATAAGCAAAGAAAAATACTAGTTTGCTTACATGGATTTGTAGATTTTAAAACCTTAAAAAGCAGGTCTCCAGTAGAGAGTACTGTGTATAATGAGATCAGTTGCTGAAGCTCCAGGACTCAGATTATGGAATTAGAATCTCGTCAAGCATGGTGTCATAAAGTAGGTATTGTGATCACAAGCTTTGGATGGTGAGGTGACATGGGGATAAGGACTCCGTGTGGGTCACGACTTGGTCTTGAGATCTGGCCAACTTTTATTAGCTCAGAAGTGACTCAGCTCTGCACTGATCCACTAAACCTAAGCTTTCGACTTGCACAGCTCTGTCAACTGTTGCATTTTCCTACTTTGTTTAACCCTTCACTCCGTTACCTCATGTTGACCCACACACATCTGTGAGTGGAAAACACTTTGGCTCGTTCCTACACGCTCCCTATCTGCCCATCCTCTCTGATAGTTTTCCATCTCCCTCTATCTACCTCGGATTTGCTTTTCCTCTCCGTGGCACTGTACTCCTCCCATGCTGAGGCCAGAGCTCTCTTCATTGTTGGAGGCAGGTTGCCAAGGATACAAGTGCAGAGAGACACAGTCTTAATGTTATGAGATGGGAGAGAGGGGAGAGGGGCAATAGCCTCTTTGGTCACTGGGCAGCTCAACAACACACTAATGTTCACCACAGAATACATAACAGCCCCCTGCTCTGTGGAGTGTCCCTGTGTGGACAGAGCACAGTGAATGACTGTTTGTGGAAGAACCTCTTGTACAGTGTGTCTGCTCCCTGCTCGTCCGTTGTAACTGTAGTGTATGATTGCAGTGTACGTCTTTGCGTGTCATGTTTTTGTGCTTTTGTTAGACAACCTCTTGACAGGGGCTCCTCAGCAGTCAATCTTCAGAGCATTTTTTTGTCTTTAAGAAAGTCAGTAAAAGTCACATCCTTTAAATCGAAAAGAGAAAAAAGCATGTCTTTTATTGTGCAATAACAGGTTTCCTGATGCTTCAGATTATTATGAAGTGAGAATCTTCATCTTAACATCTGTGTTCAAGTTATTTTTTCTTAACAAGTGGGAAAAAAATCACAGTGGAATTCAGCTTGTTTGATAAATTTTCTGTTTAGCTTCTAGACAATGCTAGAGTGCCAGAAAAATCAAACATTGAGAAAAGTTCTGCTGTGGAGCTCTGTGTGCTTAGATGAAATGCGGGTATTGAATGATAAAGCCGAGCTTTTGAATCTTCTGGGTGACAACAGAATGAGGTAAGCATATTGAATCTAGACTTGAAGAAATATGACGGTATAAAGTGTCTTATAGTCTCCCAATCTCAGCATTGAGTGTCCATGCAGATCCTTGAAAACTTGCCCATTTCTGTCAAGCTGACTCCTACAACTACACAGCTATGGACAGTGAAATGGACAATTTTTGCAGGGAGAATGTGTAATTATACAAAATTTAAAGCATTTGTCATCACTGGGGTGTATTTGTACTGAAGTCATTTGAATTGTACATCTTCACGTTTAATTTCCTGCTCTCATGAATCATATTTTATAATGCCCTCTACTCAGTCCAGCTGGAAATGTCTTAATTTTTCCCACTTTGTTTGGTTGTTAAACTCATCTTTAATTCATTCCCAGGGAGCAGTAAGGAAGTCATTCAGCCTGGTTAGTTGCCTCAAGCTTTTGGGCTGGTCAGTATTTTCTGGAGCATACTGTACTGTACACACCAATATACTCTGTACAGCATCCCCACCCGGTCGAGGCAGATGGCCGCCTACCCTGAGCCGCTGGAGGTTTTTTCTTCTATCAAAGGAAGTTTTTCGT
>JAQQAE010019377.1:0-10947 GCA_029823295.1 Pseudamia nigra | reverse complement strand
AGTTATGTTGATTGTACTGGTTTTTTGTTTCTGTTTAGAACCTCTGGTTTTTTGAATATAACCAGGTTGTTTGTATTGCAAAATGAAAGTTAATAAACATATTTGGAAAAAAAAAAAGAGAATTTTTTTGACTGTTGGCATAAAGTCACATGACCCGAGTACTGGTGCAGGGGCACTATAGGGAAAATGACAATAGGAATAACATCTTTTCAGTTGCTCATTGGTTGGACATCATTCAGGCCATATTGTGGAAAACGATGCAATCATGTCTTTTTAACCTAGATTCATTATTTCCTTGTAATGGAGTATTTCAACAGTGTTTTGTCTCTGTCGCTTCCATTACTGTTTTTCTTGTGTATAAGCAGTAGCAAGCGCTTTCACCCTGTTTCACCAACACAGAGAGGAAATGCATCAGCAGTGACTTCAACAATGTCCGGAAACACAGACAGATTGGCAGCTGATCCCAAAGGCTGCAAGTTGGACTGTTAAGCATGACCTGTCACATAAATACTGGGTCTTATTCTTTTTATTTGCTTAACACCAGGAAATATTTTAATGAATGAGTCAAGGTTTGTGTCTGACTGCCATCCAACAACACTGCTTGATTTTTATTGTGCTTGTGCTGTTCAGAAACTGCTCTATTGTTGATCAATCCAGTGAATAGAATAACATTTTTATTGATGCCCTATTGTCCTGACAGGGGAAGTTGGAGCTCAAACATTGCTTTCATTTTCTCTGTAATGGTGCATGTCAGGAGTTGCAGTAAAACGCAAGTAGAAGAAAGTAGAAGTGACCTGCACTGTTTGCCTTCTGGAGGAGGTTTATACTGTATTTGCTCAAACACTGAGTCATACTGGAATTAAAATGGGAAAGAACAGATTCAGATGTTGAACTCGACTTGCTTTCTCAGATCAAAGTAAGCTTTGTAAAAGTGAGCTCTCCTGTTCCGCTGCCGGCTTTGGTTGGCAGTGAATGACCAGCATGGGTCAACCCATGCAATATGTTCCATGACCCCCCGCCCCCCAGTTTTTGTGATAGCACTCATGAACAATAACACGGCCACAAGCATGCGTGCCCCCACCCACCTGGACTGAGATAACATACTGCCTGGGATTGTCAGCCAAGTTTTTGTGAACAGGCAATGAACTGGGCAGCTTCAGCAGACCCAGTTTGGATTGTTCTTTTTAACAATATCTGCCAACTTATCCTTGACATAGGGAGAGGCAGCCTATTAGAAAAACATTTTCCACACAGAGGGCTGAGGGATATTATTTCCTTTTTTTGTTAAATCATTAAACCTTTTAGTGAAACCCAAATAAAATAATCTAATTATTCTCAATTAGTTTTAGCTGCATGTTAAGGTTCTGTTTAGCATCCAACAGTTTATTAGTTTTATGAGAATCTGTTTCAATTCAATTTCCCATAAACCACCTTTCCTCCAATAGAAAACTATCTGTCGTCATGGAGATGGCTCAGTAAATCACTGGCCGTATTGCAGAGCTTTGCAGTTTCGTTGAAGGAGATGTGAACAGTGGTCCAAATCCTGACTGAGCACCTCTGATGAAGGTTCTGGATTTTATCAATGGCTCTCCACAAAAACACATTAACAGCAAGCGCTCCCCAAGGGGTATTAAATAGAGCCAGCACGAAATTCTCTTCCACCTTGTATGAACTTTTACTAGGATATAATGGATGCCTTTCTTTCCTGTACAACCAGAACTATGGGCTTGAAAACAGCCATTAAATCAATGTTATCACCCTTCTTTTTTCCCCTCAGGAGGTTATGTTTGTGATGAACCATAAGGCTCATCCACTTCTCCACACCTCTGTATTTCTATTACCCACAAAGCCCTTTCTTTTGAGTGATTTACTGCCTCTGCATTGTGACAGTGTTTGGATAGTGGAAAGTGGATGGTTGGACACAGGCAACATGGGTTTCAGAGACTCTTCCCCTCACAAAAATCACAGAAAGCAGAGGTAAATATAACCCTTTGCACCACTACTGTATCTTGGAGAGACGTCCTGTCTTAATCAGTGTTGATGAAAGGAAAATGAATAAATTCTGATGCAGTTAAAGTCTAGGACTAAAGGTAATTGTAAACTATTGGTTATTATGGAAAACATTCAATGTATAACATTCACACATGCTTGTGTACATTATGTATCACACTTTTAACAGAGCACTTAGTAATCTGTTAGTTATTATGGTATGTTCCTTTTCTTTGTTCTTAGTTTGGAGTCAGCAGTTTCTACTGGAGCGTCCTCTGAGGTCTCCTGAATTAACAATTCATGATGGCTAGCATTTGTATCAGTTGGATGAACACTGTTAATTTTGCTGTTTTATAGGAGTCCTGTCTTATCTATTCCCCACTCTGACACACAGAATTGTTCAACTTTGTGGGTATGTTGCTGCATTGTTTGGTGCCAAACACCATGCAAAGCATTGATATAATTTATTTTGTAGTTGTCTCTACCCTAGAGGAACAAATGATTTAACTGCCAGTGTTCTGACATTTTAGCATACTTTACCAGAATAGCATAGTGCAAATTGCTTAACTCTAACCCCTAGCTCCTAACCTTAACACAGACAATACGCAGTTTATTTTGTGGTATTATTTTGTAGCATTTTGGATATATGGAACTGCATGTAGTACAGTGTATTTCTGTTGTATGCATGTGCATTAAAGCCTGACATCGCATTTAATATAAGCGTTTTCTAGGCCCTTAATTCATCAGTGAAACATTTTTCCCTAAAAGCCGGTTGTATACAATAAAATAAATGCAATGAATTTAGTTGGCGGCTGAAGGGAAGCCTCTGAGGACCTTCAGAGGGGTCATCCAAAACATCATCCTCCTAACCCTAACCTTCTCTCAGTTTAAACAGTTAAAATGTTTGTTTTGTAAAAGCACATTTTAACACTGTTAAAATTTTAAATAAATGCTGGGTTCCGTATGCTTTTCTTGGAAAAAGTTGCAACCAATGCCTGGTGTATCAAACATGATACAAAACAAAACTCAAATAAAACTATTTTTCTCAGTTTTGAAGGTCCAAGAAACTCTCCAGTTTCAAAGAATTAGAATTTTCTCATATTTTTTTTTTCTTTAAAGAATTAACCTATACCATTCTGCTAAAATACCAGAACTCTGGTTCCAACTTTGGATTTTGATGTAAATGGAGCACACATTATGTACAGCATATGGATTGTGAATGCTACAGTATATGGGACTGGGACATGTTAATATAATGGACAGTTTACGGTAGTTTCAACTTTATTTTCCATTAAAATAATAAATATGAACACAGGTATTTCCTTAACATTAAATACAATGTTCACACAGTCCTTTCTTTTCATTCAGTTTGCACATTTCTGTACCGTGTTCAGTTCATTCAGTGTGCAATGCATTTCTCAAGCTCATTAAAAGAATTGATGTTCAAACAGGACTCATCCTTGTGTCATTCAACCTTCACAATGATCCCATCACTCAATTTGAAAATATTGTGGTTACTGGCAAAGTTAAGACTCCTACAGTCCCCAAATTCCCCTGGTTTGGCTCTTTTTCAACTTTATCCCAGTCTCCTCAGTCCATAACTCTTATGACCATAAGGGAGTGACCATAACTCCCTGGGTAAATGAAGAAAAATACATCGTGTGCATGCATACATTCATGCTAGGCGTCCACGCAGTCATTATCCTCTTGGGAGCTGAGCATGATCCAGCGACCATTACATTCCACTGTATGGACACAGAGCCATGGGAAGAGGAGGGGGCTTCAAACGACTCCAGGGGTTACAGTGCAAATCTCAAGGGAACATGCTACAGATTACTCCCATACACAAACAATATCCTTAGCATCTCCAAAGACCCACACTTTGCAGGATTTTTTTCCTGTGTCACACTCAGCACTAGAAGCCACTTAAAGCAACATCAGGGTGTCTTGAAACTGCAATCTTGACTCATTGTGGAGTCTTATTTTCTTTGCCCTGAGGGTGTTCTCAAAATGTCTTAGTTCTGAATATTTTCATTTATCTGCAAAATCTTTGTTTGAATGTCTGCCTGCCTTTGGGGCATTGACTTCACAGTACAATAGTTCTTCTTTTCTCCCTCATTTAAGCTCTTGTGGTGCATGCTTGGTCCTCAAGTGCAGGGTGCTATTTATAACGGGAACAGAACAGTCTAAAGACATCAAAACAGCAAACAGTAATACCCCCCCAAGCTGCATCATACATAATGCTTCTGCTTCATGTGTCCTTTAGGGGCAGTTTTACTCTGTTTCCCAGTGTGATGATGGTGTTTCTTGTAATCGACTGTAGGGGAATGTGAAGTCCTCATGGCCCCCATGCAGTTCACATAACTGGGAAGCAGGTCACCGCCAGATTCCCCAGAACCCCAGTTTGCCTCAATTGCAACATCCCCATAGTTCTCACAACAATTTGCATCACCATGGCTCCCTGCATTGTAAGACTGTAACTGCTCTGTTTGGAAGTCTGTCACCTCTTGCCGTGCTGATACACGCTCTGACAGAGGTAGGGATTCCAGCTGTTGTGATCTGTAGCGCTTCTCGAGGCGGTGAGAGATGGCGAGTTGAAGGAGGTGAAAAAGCTCAAGGAGGTTGAGGAACAGGGAGATGGCGGCGATAACCTGAGTGTAGATGGTGAAGATGGTCTTCTCCGTTGGTCGAGACACAAAACAGTCCACTGTATGAGGGCAAGGTTGTCTTGTACACTCAAATTTAGGTGCAATTAGGAAGCCATCATAGAGAAACCAGAGCCCCACTATGAATGCGGCCTCTAGCAGGATTTTAAGCAGGATACTGAAGGTGTATGCACACAGCAGCCTTCCTTTAAGTTTAGGAGCCCCTGAGAAACTCCTGTCACATTTTTTCCCTTTCTTCCCATCCACATCTTTGTTCTTCTCCTCTGCATTTTCCTTTGCCACATTCGTATTGTCTATTGCAATATCATTTTTATTTCCAGCGCTGCTTTCTATTCGCTTCTCCTCATTTTTCTTGTCCCTCCCAGCCCATATAGCCACATATCCAAAGTAAAAAATGGTCGGTGTAGAGACAAAGATGACCTGGAGGACAAAATAACGGAAGTGGGAGATGGGAAAGGCCTTGTCATAACAGACAGCAGTGCAGCCAGGTTGCTTTGTGTTGCAGACAAAGTCGGCTTGCTCGTCATCCCACGCGGATTCCGCCGCTGTTCCAAGTACCAACATGCGAAAGAGGAATAGTACAGTAAGCCAAACGCGACCAATGCCTGTTGAATACTCCTGGCCCTCCTCCAGCAGGTGCTCCAGGAAAGACCAGTCAGCTCTGGACATCCTCTGCTCCTGAACAAGAGTGAAAGTACATCTGAGATTTTTGAGGAATATAAATTTTAGGAAGTAAAATTATTTAATATTATACATGATGGTTGAGAATTAATTTTTCTGCTGCATTAATGTGTATGCATCATTTTACTGCTGAACTTCTTTGCATTTGAGCTTTTTTTTTCCTTTGTATAGTCTTGGCAGTAATGCATCATATTCTGTAAGATCATGGGGCAACTTTTCATAAACAAAAAAATACAGGCCTGTTTTCAGCTTTGTGACAAAGCATTTTCAACAATTTCTGAAGTGTAAGAAAAGGATAATTTAAAGTTGTTCAGTTTTAAAGTCTTGGAGATGTGTGAATTTTTTTTTTTTTAATATACTGGACAGAACAAGTAGTCATCTGAAAAATGTGTGGACTTCAAATACTGATTTAAATACAACTTGGCCTATAAATGACAAAATAAAAATTGGTTAGGTTGTAAAGAGTTCATTGGGATTAAACACAGCCACATGATTTATGCGACAACTGGTCACATTAAGTTTAAGTTTAAATGAGATGTCATACCCCTTTGCAGCGAGTTCATTTAACTCATACCCCTGGGGAATGTATTTTTAAATTTCAGCTCAAGATGCAACACTTATCCTTCATTCTGCTGTGACTATTCTGTATCAAACAGGCTGCAATGAGCTCACCACGCCCTTTTCATGTCTTTGCCATGGATTCCATTATGTAGACTCCTTGACACATTTTCCCAGAGGTCAGGCTGATTTATGTGGTTCTGTTCAGGTTTGGTGAGTCCTGAAAGACTGACTGATGACAGTGATTGCCTATTTGTGACATCACAAACATCATGAAATCCAAATGGATTGTTTCAGGTCTAGCTTTCAGAACAGGAGCAGAGTGTTTTTTTTTTTTGTTTTTTGTTTTTTTCCTCCTGAGCCCTGAACTGTTTTAATAATACAGAAAACACCATGTAACCTTATTTTTCATAATATTTCACAATTTAATACTAACAACCACAGAGTTGCAATGTTTTTGATTAAAGAGGATGGGATTGAATAAATGAAGACCTTTTTTCTGAAGAACAGAAGTGCAAAGACATGAGAATATTCATGAATTCTTCAGTTAGTAGCTGCTGAGAGATGACATTCAAAGGTCCTGTCACAATGTTAGCAAACGAACTAGTAACCAATTGTTTGTGGCAGACGGATATAAATGATTAAACAGGCGACCTGCCAGTCAACACGGCTTACAAACTCAGTTGTCAAGCTGGTATGTCTTTTTTTTTTTTTTTTTTACCTGTACCAGATGTTGAAAGAATCTGAAATGCAGGCTGTCTCTCCTCGGGCATCCTGTGGTTAGATAGGCTACAGATGCAAGCGCTGCTACTGCAGCAATAGTTGTTTTCAACTCTGAGTGAGAACAGGAGCTTGTTCACCTATGAGGTTGTATACTGTGTTGACTGGCAGGTCACCTGTACAAACATGTATAGCAGACTGTTACAAATGTCAGCTACTAGCGAGTTGCCAACATCGTAGACAGCACCTTTAACTCCTGATGTAAACTAAACTTGCACTTGACACAGACGCAGACCCACTCCAGTCAACTTGTTTTCAAATTTGGTGGCCCTAGCTCTGGATGTATTGCAAAACAAATTTTGAGCTTTTGTCCCTGTGACCTTTTGAACTTTTGTTTCTAAAATAACACCAAAAAGCCACACTAGATGCTAGTCACAAGGTAATCCTATAGTCCAACTTTAGTTAACCTCATTTCAATTGTTTTTGAGTTATAGTTTTATGACCTTGTGACCTTTTTGTTTCTAAAAACATAGCAGTAGCTGCTAGTCCCAGTGTCATACTATATGCCAAGTTTGGTGACCCTACTTCCATTTTTTTGGGAGATAGAGCATGGACAGGCGGGTGGATGTTGGTAACCGCCAATACAATAACAACTTTTAAAAGTACATATTTGATGTGTTTTTTTAAGTGTTACAGCATTAAAATGCTGCCATCAGATTAAATGAAATTCAGCGCAATAACCTATAAATACACTTAAGCTTTTTCCTTCAGACCCTGTCAAAATAGGTCTGAACTTGTAGGGATTTTTGACTAATCTGAGCAGAAAATGAGCCACATTTTGCTGACCTTTTCAGTACAACAGTGTATTTTTTTTATTTGAGAGCACGTGTATCTGGCTGCAGCCACTTATTAGTTCTTCCATGAGCTCACACTTTTGTTAGGGTGGGCTCCAAGTCCTCATCAGTGAGCTGTGAAAAACAAGGCCCCCATAGAGTAAAGTGGACTAAAGCAAAAACATATGGCACGAGCGTTAACATCTAATATGAATGGAAATGATGTTCACTTTCCTGGTCTGCAGTAATGATGGGGGTGAGTGAGTCTGAGTTACACCTCAGGGTTGTACAGAAAAAGCACTATAATATAATTGAATTTAAGCAGTTTAAATGATAGAATCAAATTATATAAAGAGATTTAAAGGGAAAATTGTCATTAAAAAGTGGAGGGGGACTAAATGACGCAGTGGTTTGACAGGAAACTTGGCATGCACACACACAACATGCAGTATACGACACCCATCTGAATAAACATCCTGTGTGGAGTAGTTAAGGGACTGTCTTGTCTCTTTGCTTTGACAATGTATGTTTTTCTGTTTCTTCCCCTGTGAGATAAAGAAACAGACTGTTGGGGAGGAGGATATGGACAATACAAACTCCTGACAGGATGAGACGAGACAATGGACTGCCAGCGATTCTGGGCAGCTGAATGGCTATTAAAATGACAAGTGAACTGATCTAGTGTTATTTTTGAGGGCAGGTATTTTTTTTTTATTCCAAATAAAATGACACGACAGCCAACAAAACAGCTAAAACAAATGCTTAAATAAGCAGATGTACAGGGCATGGGTCTGTAACCTGTGGCTACAGGGCCACATAATGGCTCAGTGGTACAGTATATTAAAATGAACAGAAATAAGCACTAAGTCAACAAAAAGAAAAATAATGAACAAAAATCAAGATAAAACTGAAATAATAAACAAAATAATGAATGAAAATGGTGGCAAAAATGAAAAAAATCAACAATAAAAAAATCAAGAAAATTAACAATATTAAGAGAAAATTGACCAAAATTCTCATCAAAATGAACAAAATTCACACAGTTGACTAAACTAATAAATTAACTGAATGAAAATGAATACAAAATGAGGAAGATGATCAAGAAAATGAGCACAATAGTCAGGTCAATGAACAAAAACAAGGAAATGACAAAATTGCAAAATGACGAGTACTGTAATCCATGAATTTTGCAAAAATGAAAAATAAATATGCAATTTAACAAAAAATCTCAAAAATGAATGAAATAATGAACACAATTAACAGAAATGAGCAACTAAATTACAAAATAATTAGCAAAACGAGCAAAAATGAGCAAAATAAGCAAGTAAATGAACATGTTTTTTAAAAAAAGAACAAAACTGAATAAAATGATAGATTCTAATAAGTTGCCAGCTGAAATGTTTATCATATGTACATAAGGGGTTTAAATATTTTTGCAGCTCTACACATATAAATGTTGCTGACCCCTGGAACAGATACTGTATGTGCAACATCCTTCTGAAAAACTGGATCTCTGAGCACAGGTGAGTGAACAGAGACTGGATTAGGGGTTGAGTCTACTGTTCTTTTTTATTTCAGTTTATAAAAGGACAATGCTTACATAAATTATTCATAAAAAAATAAAAAGATGCGCATACCAGATTAAATGAAAAGCTAATTGCCATCTGTAGTCCATACAAAGAACAATAAAACAATACAATACACAATTAACCCATCAATACCAGATTATAACCCAGCCACATACATAAAACAATACTTATAAATGGTGTAAATTAATAGACGGGACGAACAAGATTACATCTTGCGCACACACACACACACACAGAATAAATGTCTTTCAAACAGAATAAGCAGTAAATAGGCATGACCTAGATTTGGCAATCTAATTCAGACCATTTTATGTTTTAGAGGAATTTTTATGATATGACTGATGTTTCTTTGTACAATATATCATGTCATATTTATAGACTTTACATCAAATTGCCTATAAACCAGGCAAGGCGTGGGGGAGTTTGATGTGCACATCATGGTTATATGTGCAGGTCGGGGGGACCAAGTGATGCACTGCACTGGATTTGATGTGTCAGAACATAAGTGGATTAAAGGCAGCATCGCTTTCAGGGACAGAAGAATCCACCGGACCTTTACCAAGATGAGGAGCTGGTAGGTTCTGATTCTGTCAGTGTTTGAACAGCTCTCATCCTCATCTCTGTTATGGTGTGCACTTTTAGGCACACTGTTAGCGTCTTGGCCTCCTCGGTACATAATAAACAGCTACTTATAGCCATTTCTCTCTGTTGTGTGTGTGTGTGATTTGGTTAGACTGTTGGTCAGTTTATGCTTACTGTAGACCTCGGTTCATTTTCTAGTTCTGTCAGTAAGTTGTGCAGGTTAGAAATGACTGTAAACACTGATGAAAACGTAGCCCATGCGCTGAAATTGTTGACCCAAAATCGTCCCATTGCAGACGGCACCACTCCTGCCCTTTTATGGTGTTTAGTGGGTGTCACAGTGCAAAGCAAACCCAAAAGAAACCCAAGAGAATGAAATTGGTTTGAAAATGGTGCTAAAACAGCATGTCTACTTCCTATTTATTGACTTTGCCTGAGTTAGAATGTGATACTTTAGTGAGTTTATTCTGTCAGTTTTCTTTCAGGATTGTTTTCTGCCATAATTTACATAAAAGTCTATGGGAATTGTAGTTTGTCTTCCCCCAACAGGAGGTGTGGTCTAGTGACCGGTCTGATATGAAGTATAAGTCTCTGTCACCCTTCTGTCCTTGTCAGTCTGTCAATGTGGATTCTCTGTCTTTTGTTAATAAGCCTTGGTTGAGTCAAGTGCTACATATCTCTTCTCATTTCCTGCCTTTCCCTTCAAGATAAAATTAATAGAACATTATGAAGTGACAGTCAGGAATGTTCATGTATGCCCAAATTATCCCATGATTTATAGCCTATTGTGAATTGAGTAAAGATGAGTTATTATGTGTGCATTCTTAGTCCCCAGAAAATAAGCTTGTAATTAAGGTTCAAAGACTAAAGAGTGTCTGTGCCACAAAAACAGCAAATCTCAGACTATTTAGGGGTCTTAATTAGCTTTAAATCAATTTGAAATCTACTGTTTCAGTTATTGGCCTGATAAACTGTCTTATTGGTTATTAAAATAAACTGTCCCCTTTTTCTACTGAAATGCATATGGGAATTTCCAGTGGGCCCAAAGGTGTGGGGATATTTCTGGATTTCCCTGGATATTTTGAGTTTTGAATGTTGCTTTTTCTGTGTTTCGGCCCAATTGCGGATGCACTCATTTCCGCCTTTTCTGCATAAGTTTATGAAGGGAACAAAAAATGCACAAAATAATTGAGCAAATGAACAACATAAGCAATAAAATGAGCAAAATGGAGCTGATATTATAAACTGACATGGAGTCTATATTTTACCACATACCATTACATTTTTAGGTATTGTACTCTTAAACATGCGGTTGTGCAACCTTTAGTT
>JAQQAE010019376.1:0-10947 GCA_029823295.1 Pseudamia nigra | reverse complement strand
TAGGCAGTGATCTTTTGCTGAAATATTCATCCAAAGAGCTTTGCCTCTGCCTACTTCTTAAAATGTTACGAAAATGGCTCATGCAAACATCATTCATGTGGTCTAATGCACGAGCAGTGAACACTTTCTCGGGGTGTTTTTTTCAATGAACCCCCAGAGCGCTTCGTAGTAGAACAGCATCTCCTTAATCTCTGCTGTTGTTGTCACCTCGTCATCAGCCCTGCTCCCCCACAATGACCCTGTGATTAATCAGATAAAAAATTTTTAATCGTTTGACAGCCCTAGTAAAAAGTCAATTATTACAAAGCAGCAATCTGTGCTGTATTTATGTAGTATAGCGGTTCTGTTGAAAATATTGTGAGTGTATGTGTGTTTAATTTGTCTCAATAACTGTACTACAACAACAAAATATAGAAAAATGATTTGACTGCTTTATTTTCACTTTGATTTGGCTTATTTCTGTTATTTTTTCTTCTAGTTTTGTTCACTTTTTCTTGTTTTTTTGATCATTTTGTCCATTTTTCTTCAGATGTTGTTAATTTGTCCTCATTTTTTGATTGTTTTGTTCATTTTTCTTCATTCCTTTATTGTTTTGTTAATTTCTCTTCTGGTTCTGTTTATTTTTCTTCTGATTTTGTCCACTTTTTTTTTCTTTTTTTGATAGTTTTGTTCATTTTTCTTCTGATTTTGTCCAATTTTTCTTCATTTCTTGATTGTGTCTTTAATTTTTCTTCAGATTTTGTTCACTTCTTCATTTTCATGACTATTTTGAATTTTTGCTACTTTTGCTCATTTTTCTCATTATTTTGTGCATTTTAAGTCAAAATACTTGCCTTCATGTTGTACTTCCTGTACATTTAGTGAAAGGTATGTGATACTTATGACTCCTGTAGGTAATTCTAAGGTTGTATAATGAACATTATTATTATTATCATGACACATGATTGTGTGCATTGACAGGTTTTACTGTTTGCTTTAGTGTTTTTTCTGGAAAGAATAAAACAGAATTCATGTGATCCATGTCGTCCTGTCCACTCACACACAGCAGCTGGAGTTGGTAGTACATCTACTCCTTTACATGTACTTGAGTAGATTTTTCTCATTAAATGTACTCCTGAGAGTAGCAGATTTATAGAATACTTTTTAACTCAGCTCAATAAGTTGGTGCAAGAAAAAGCATGAAATGAAGAAAAAGTGTATTAAATCTAAAACATGAAGAAAAGAATTAAGTAAATTAATAAAATGAATGAACTGAGAAACAAACTGAGCAGATGTTTATAACAGTTATCACCAAAATAAACAAAAACTAAACAAAACATGCGGAAAATTAACAAAATACTCAAGACAATGAACCAAAACTGAACAAAATAATCAAAACTTTTAGTAAAACAACAATTACGCCAATTTCGATTTTACGACGCCTAAGTCTCGTCCGCCAATTTGTCTCCAGTCGCTGCGAAGTGTAGAGTGTCTGTGTTTGTGCTACATAATTTTCTCGGTATCCTCGCTTTTTTCACCCTCCTTTTTCATATCATGGCCCCAAAAAAGAAAGCAGGATCTTCTAGCGATACTGGTCCAGCCAAGAGGAAAGCCATTACGATGGAAACGAAGCTGGAAATCATCAAAAGGTCGGACAACGCGCGTCAGGCGCGAAGCCGCGGCTGCGTTCCCCGAACAGATGTGACACCCACAGCAGCACGGTTTGTCTCCTCTCAAACACCCTATAGTCGAATTTATTCAAAATACAAGTCGCTCCGATGTATTTGTCGCGCCCCTCGCCAGACTATACAAAAACCGCGACTTTTAATAAGGAAAATACGGTACTTGGATAGTTATTTAGAGATTTAAGGGGTATTTAGGGGTATTAAAGGGTTATCGCAACCATTGGAACGGAACTCGTCCGTAACACGAGGACTGCCTGTACTTCTACTTCTACTTGCGTCATTAAAATGATAGAGTAGCAGTACTTTTACTTGAGTATCGTTTATATGTACAGTGGTACCTCATCGTACGAGTTTAATCCGTTGCAGTGTCATATTGGTGACATTAAAAAGTCATGAGATGGGACTTATTTTCCCATAGGAATACATGTAAAACTAATTAATCCACTCCAAGACCCACGAAAACTCCCATATACCATATACAGTATGTAAACACACCCGTACATGCACATTTGTTCATTATTATTATTTGAAAAGAAAGTTATGTTAATTATCTGGAAAGCAATGCATGAAATTAGTTCTAAAAATGATTTATAATGTCACCTTACCTTGACGGCTGCAGACAAAGGAGGCATGATCGCGGCCAAGAACGTACATGGGCTAATCAGCAGTCCCTTGTCCTTGGCAGTGATGAATGTTCTCCGTGGCATTTTCTTCCAGAAGAGTTCTGTCTCATCACAATTAAACACTTGTTGAGGAAATGAAGTCCATTATTGAGGAAGCTTAACAAACTCCTTGGCAGCCTTCCGATCGGAACCAGCTGCCTGACCACCGAATACTGTCTCCATCATGCAGACACTGCTGCTTAGAAATCAATGTTATTCCTGTAGCAGGTTTCACAGACTTGATTGTTTCTGTCTGCTTCAAATGGCGGCAACTGTATTGTTCGACCGTATTCCTTTACCAAGTCGGTCACTCGTGTTTCATCTGCATCGACATCATACTGCAACAAACATATCACTGCCATTCCAATACATGTTGCCACATCAACTAGCCTTTGGTCAAGTTGGACCTTTGTATCTTCTGTTTATTTAGTATGGACATTAAGGTTAAATTGTTCCTCTGTATTGGGAGAAAAAGGTCATGTAGATCCAGGTATGTGTTCATCCAGGTGTGTGTAGACCAGTGGGCAATGACCCAGGCTGCTCAGTGAAGCTGTTGTGGAAGTAACGTTAAGTTGTAATTCCACCGTTGGCAACTAGGGAACCATTCATCTGGCTCCAAAATCTTTTCCCCATAAAGATACATTGACTTCTATCTGAAAATAATAAGCAAAAAAATTGGAGGTGTCAGCCAAGGGCAGGGGTTTTCGGTTGCAGAAGCTAGTTCTGGGGATGTGGAATGTCACCTATGTGGCAGGAAAGGCACCTGAGCTGGTGTGCAAGGTGAAGAAGTACCGGCTAAATATAGTCAGGCTCGCCTCCCCTCAGTTTGGGTTTTGGAAGCAGTGTCCTCAAGAGGGGTTGGACTCTTTTGTACTCTGGGTTTTCCCATGGACAGAGGTGACAAGCAGGTGTGGGCATACTTATTGCATCTCAGCTTGCCAGCTGTACATTGGAGTTCACCCCAATGGATGAGAAGGTAGCCTCCCTCTGTCTCCAGGTGGGGGGACACGTCTTAACTGTTGTTTGTGCTTATGCACCAAATGCCAGTTCCGAGTACTCACCCTTCTTGGAGTCCTTGGAAGACAAGTGCTCCTGATGGGACTCCATCGTTCTGTTGGCGGAGAGGTGTGAGACCTGGAGGGGTGTGATTGGGAAGAACGGCCCCATCTGATATGAAATCGAGTGGTGCTTCATTACTGGATTTCTGTGCTCATCATGGACTGTCCATAACAAACACAATGTTCAGGCATAAGGGTGCCCATATATGCACATGGCACAAGGCCACCCTAGGCTGCAATTCAATGATCACTTTGTGGTCGTATTATCGGGCTTGTGGCCAAATGTCCTGGACACTAGGGTGAAGAGAGAGGTGGAGATGTCAATTGATCACAACCTGGTGGTGAGTTTGCTCCGATGGTGGGGGAGGATGCCGGTGAGACTTAGCAGACCCTAAAAAAAAATATTGTAGGGGTCTGCTGGGAACATCTAGCAGAGTCTCCTGTCGGGAGGAGCTTCAAGTCCCACCTCCAGCAGAGCTTCAACTGTGTCCTGAGTCCAAGTGGTCTTTGTTCTGTGCCTCCATTGTTGAGGCGGCAGATGGGTGCTGTGGCCAAAAGGCAGTCGGTGCCTGTTGTGGCGGCAACCCTCGCAGTCGTTGGTAGACTCCAGCAGTGAGTGATGCCATCAAGCAGAAGAAGGTGTCTTACCAGCCCTTCTTGGCCCATGGGATTCCAGAGCCAGCTGATGGGTACCAGCAAGCCAAGCGCAATGCGGGCTTCAGCAATCATTGAGCCAAAACCTCGGACATGGGAGGAGTTCCATGAGGCCGTGGAGATTGACTTCTGAATGGCTTCAAGGAAGTTCAGGTGCATCATCAGGTAGCTTAGGAGGGAGAAGAGGTGCACTGTTAACACTGTGTACAGTGGAGACGGGGCACTGCTGACCTCAACTGGAGACATTGTGGGTTGGTTGAAGGAATATTCTGAGCTCAGCTCAGCTGGAAACGGGTGGAGTGCTTCCAAGTATCTTGGGGTCTTGTTCACAAGTTAAGGACGGATGGAACTGGAGATCAACAGGCAGATCGGTGCGGGATCTGCAGTGATGTGGACTCTGCATTGGTCCATTGTGGTGAAGAAGGAGCTGAGCCAAAAGGCAAAGCTCTTGATTTACCAGTTGATCTACATTCCTACCCTCGCCTATAAGAATAAGATCCAGGATACGAGCAGCCAAAATGGGTTTCCTCTGTAGGGTGGCTGGGCTCTCCCTTAGAGATAGAGTGAGAAGCGCAGTCATCCGGGAGGGGCTCAGAGTAGAGCTGCTGCTCCTCCATGTCAAGAGGAGCCATATGAGGTGGATTGGGCATCTGGTTCAGATGCCTCCTGGACACCCCCTGGTGAGGTGTTCAGGGTACAGCCCACTGGGAGGAGATGCCGGGGAAGACCCGGGACATGCTGGAGGGACTATGTCGCTCGGCTGGCCTGGGAATGCTTGGGGGTCCCACCAGAAGAGCTGAATGAAGTAGTCAGGGAGAGAGAAGTCTGGGCTTCCCCCCTCAAGCTGCTGCCCCCATGACCCGACCCCATGGAGAAGAAGTAGAAGATGGATGGATAAATTTTTGTCATGTCATTATGGTTTCAAACATTTTATTTGGGCCCTCCAATAAGTAATGTGGTCCATCTTTAACTTTTTGCTCTGTTGTCAAGATATTGCTGCAAATAATCCAACAAATCACTGCCGTGCTGGGGTTTGATTGACATATCATTATGATTACTTGACTCACTAGTGAAGTCGGACCGAATCGGACATTCATATCTTCTATTCATTCAATATGTTCATAGTTTTACCTGAGATACACTCAACTGCAGCTGTGGGTGTATACACTAATAACACCGTAGTATGACTTTGATTGACACTGCATAGTGAAGTTTTACTGCATCAGTAAGCTAGTGGCTAGTATTAGCTTTCCCATGGGTCCCCTGCATGGTATGCTTTGGTAGGGCCACCACCGTTCGTCCAAATATGGTTGCATTCTGTTTTTGGCTCCAAGATGTCATCCAGGAGTGACAACCCGATTGGTCTCAAAACGGCCCTTCAGAAAGTGATGGGTGATGTCACGGTCACATTGTCACTAATATATACAGACTATGATTAACGTATACAGACTATGATTAATATATACAGACTATGGTGTAGACCCAGGTGTGTGTAAACCCAGGTGTGTGTTACTTTGTTGTCTTTGGTTCTCAGTCTCCCTCCGCCGTACAGGTTCATGTCTTTTCCTTCCAGGTCTCTGTACAGGTGTTCACCCAGAATCAGGTGGTTTTTGCAGATCTCCTCCTCACTGACCCCCTGAGGACCACACAGGTGAACAGTTTACCAGGAGCCACCTCCAGAAGGCTGACCACATCACTTTTAGCTTTAGATTGTTTGTTTTTTTGTTCAGCTGTTGTCATACCTTTTCACCTGTCCACTGCAGTGTTCCCCAGAAAACAATTTTGCTTTAATGCATATCACACATTTTCTGTTCATCCAATAAACCTAATTTCACTGCTGAAGTATTACTGTGTACATCAGTTATTTTATAACCTACTGATTTATAAGTGAAAATAAAACAAATCTCAGGGGTGCCTAAACTTTTTCATACCACCGTAATACCCAGGACATTTAACCAAAAAACACAGGGAAACACTATAATAGATTCTATCAAAGCACAATGTTTGATCCAGATATGGACAATATTGTGGATATATTGATCCAGAATGATGATGCTTACAGGGGTTGAGGATAAATATCTAGTGTGAGGTAGTAAATCAATCTATAGATTTATTTATAAATCTATAGCTCTATATATACTGTAGATATAGATCTATGATTTATGTGAATAGTTTGTGTCATCTGTCCCTGCCGTTTCTGTCTCGTATTGTATTTGATGTTCTCTTCTATTTATTGCAAAAGTTCTTCCTGTTACGCCTTCATATATTTCACCTCATGATTTGCACGGCTTTTCATAGTTACAATACATTGTGTTTTTGTTGAAACAGATAAATGAGCTGATGTGAGTCACTGCAGAATGTCAGGTGATGTTTTCTGAGGAACAGAGTGGTGTACAGTCCAAACAATCTACAGTTAAAGACAACAAAACAAACCTGTTTGAGACGCTTCTATTCACTCTTCATGTTTTAACTTGTTTTTTCCAATAAATGTGTGAATGTGAGTTTATTTGTCTTTGTGTCTCACTAAGCCCTCTGAGACTTTTGTCTGTTTCTGCATTTCTGTCTGAGCTCATTGAGTTCACTCTTCATAAACTACATGCACTTATTTTTACGCTGTGTTATTTTCTAATGTGTCCTAAAAATATGAAATCAACTGAGAGTCAGACGGGTGGCGTACAGTCAGAGGTGTCTTCATCAGGGGGATGAAGGCTGTGAACGGTCCGTTGTGGTTCAGCAGCAGAGAACAGCCTTTTTCTGAAACACACACCAAAGGTCAGAGGTCAGAGCCATTCCACTGGGCTCCACTGCGCACAGTCCAACATCTTTTACTTTGTAAGTCACTTTTCTCACACACCCCCGACCGTCTGACTTCCTGTTATTTTCCCTCCTCTATTCCATGCCGCTTCCTGCCTCAGAACGTCTCCATCTTCACTCACCTGCAGGTCGGCCTCCGTTACCACCTCTTGGTACTTTTTGGGCTGCTCAGCTTCCGTCTGTGTGCTGCTGTTTGTTTTAAATAAATTCAACCTGATGCAGACCATCACCACTCCACGTCTACAGCCGTTTGTCCAAGTCAGATCCATCAGTATGTCATTGCTACGTCATCAAGTCTGCTGAAGACCCAGTGTTTCTTCCAGTTTTCTTTACATCCTCACAATTCTCATCTTTTAAATGTACTAAATAACAAAAACTGTGCAGAAAATGAGACTAAACCACAACAGAAGCATCACACACAGCTGCTCCTTCAGAGTCCAGAGGTTCACGTTACCAAACAGAGCGATGGTTCCCGTCAGGTTCCCTCGGTGACGTCCACTTCTGTCCAGCTCTAGAAGCTGCTCCATCAGGTTACCATAGCACCTCCATCCATCTGCAATCTGACCTGAGCTGCACAAACACCTGACAGAGAGAGAGAGGGAAGAACATTACACTTGTCCACAGGTTTGAACGGTTCCAGAGTGGAACCAACACTTTACTGGTCTGTGACATAGACTGTAAGCAGATAGAAACCATCCTCCTCAAACTATGTAAAAGTCACTCCACAAACCAGTAAGTGGCTGTCATGTTGCCTCTGCAGTGTAAAAGAGTTTATAGGCATTTTGACAGTGGCTGCGTGTCAATTTCTTAAATGCAGTCCTTGGCCCTCGATCCTTGCTCCCTGAGCCTCGCTCCTTGGTGTGCATTTAACAGGTTCGTGAGGCTCCTTAAGACGACGTCACGATAAAAACATCTAGGTGATGATTGAGGACATGAGATGAGGACGCTACAAATAAGGGTTTTGAGACGCAGCCAATGACTCTGCTCAAGAGACGCTCTGCAGCAGCAAAAACGACTATTTTTTAAAGAGAAAAGACAGTGAGATGCTGATTCAACAGGATATAGCCTGATTTTTGATTTACAAAATACTTTTTACTGCTACTCATTTCCATCTGGCCATAGCTCAATGAGTATGAGTAAAACGGGTTGAAATAGAAAACTTAAAAAATAATCAGTTAAATAAAAAATAGTCAAGTCTTCTTCTTCTTCTCCTTTCGGCTGCTCCCCTCAGGGGTCACCACAGCGAAATAACAGTGATTTGCATGTTTGATCTGGCATAGTTTTACGTCGGATGCCCTTCCTGACACAACCGTCAAGTCAATGAACAAAATTTACAAACTAGACAACAAAAGAAACAAAATGAGCACAAACTTGATAAAATAATCAATAAATATATGTGACAAAACTGAGCAAAAAAGCAAATTATAAAATGAACATAATAATCCAGAACATGTAAAAAATAGCAACAAAATAAGCAAATGAATAAAAACTGAACAAGGAATAAAATGAGCAACAAAATGGAAAAAAAATGAAGAAGTAAAGCAACAACAGTAAAAAAAAAAATCAACAAAATAAACTAATTATGATCAAAATAATCAAGGAAACCAATAAAAATAGCTGACTGAATTCAACACAAGCCCTGAAGTATGACTCACAGAGGTCGTCCATCGAGTCCGGTGAGACAGGACGCCGAGGGGTGACACGAGTCCGCGGAACAGGAGGACACCAGCCCACAGCCGAGCTCCGGACCCCCCCTTCCAGGAGACATGCCGGACATACACTCACAGCTGGACTGAGATGAAACACAAAGAAACAGGTTGAACACGGGAGCTATGGTGTGGGCTTATACTGGGGACACTTCACAATTAGGGGATTTATAAGTACAGTGGAACCTTGGGTTAAGAGTGCTTCTTCACACAAATTTTTCAGGTTACGAGGAAGACATCGGGCAAAATTTTGTCCTGGCTCACACTTGTGCCTTTTTTTTTAACCTGAAATAGTGCTTCATTTTGTGTTTTTTTCATCATGTGACCTAAGAAGGATGCTAGTGGTGAGAAGAAAACCTGTAATATGATGTTGATGCAGGTAAAACACAAGATCATAGAAAAACATTCTCATGGCGTTCGAGTGACCGACTTGGCTAAGGAATACAGTCGAAGTACTTCCACCATTTTCACGACACTGAAGCAGAGAGAAACTATCAAGTCTGTGAAACCTGCTAAGGGAATAACATTGATTTCTAAGCAGCGGTGTCCTCTGCATGACGAGATGGAGCGGCTATTGCTCCTTTGGATCAAAGAGAAGAAAATTGCTGGTGATACGGTCACCAAAGCCATCATTTGTGAGAAGGCTTGTGTAATCTCTCAGGACCTGAAACGAGAAAAGTCCAAGGGTGGCGGGAGTTCTCAAGAACCACCTGTGGAAGACTTCAAGGCCAGCCGGGGTTGGTTCAATTGGTTCACAAGACACACGGGAATTCATTCAGTGGTCAGGCATGGGGAGGCGGCTAGTTCCAATCAGACGGCTGTTGAAGACTTTGTTAAGCTCTTCCAGGGAAGATACCCTTCCTCAATAACGAGCTTCCTCAACAAGTGTTTAATTGTGATGAGACAGGGCTCTTCTGGAAGAAAATGCCACGGAGAACATTCATTACGTCAAGTCTCTACTTCCCTCCCTCCTCCTCCTCTTCCTCCTCCTCCTCCTCTACCATCAAGCCTCCTTCGCCTGCAGCCATTGGTCTCCAAGGTGTCATTCTAAATAATTTTTAGAACTAATTTCATGCAACTAATTTCAAATAATTAATATAACTTCCTTTTTAAATAATGATAATGAGTAAACGTGCACATACAGAAAGGCCCCGCAGCCCAGTGTTGGGACTGAACCCAGGACCTTCTAGCTGTGAGACATGAGTGCTACCCACTGCACCACCATGTTGTTTTCTTGGGTTTTGGAAGGGTTAATTGGTTTTACGTGTATTCTTATGGGAAAATCGGTCCCGGCTCACAAGTTTTGCTCTTAACAAGCTTGGTCCCGGAACGGATTAATCTCATAACCCGGGATTCCACTGTAATAATAATTAATGGATTGGATTTAAATAGAGCTTTTCAACTGTCCTTCCCAAAGCGCTAACACTGAATCCGTTATTCATTCACTCCTGGTTGTGGTTAAACCAGGAGTCTGTGGGCAGACTGACAGAAATGTGGCTGCCAATTTGCACCAAAGGCCTCTGAGACCACCACCAAACATTCATTCAGACAATCATTCACATTCACATCTACAGACAATTTAGAGTAACCAATTCACCTAACCCCTAGTGCATGTTTTTGGTTGTGGGAGGAAGCCAGAGTACCCAGAGAGAATCCACAAAGACACAGGGAGAATATGTAAACTCCACATGGAAAGATCCCACCAGCCGGCGTCGGGATCAAACCCAGGACCTTCTAGCTGTGAGGCATGAGTGCTGCCCACTGCACCACCATGTCACCCCAAGTGATAAGTGGTTTGTAATTATTACTCTCTGCCTGAAGGGTTACTATGGTAACCATCACCTCATTTACATATTAATTAGGTCATTGCACAAAACCTATTTTGACCTACAGAACCAACTTTTAATATGTGACAGATGAGACTCCAGGACACCTCTGACTCATCAACTGACATTGATCAGTAGGGTCAGAAGTTATTGACCTTTGACCTACATACATGTCAGGTTGTAAATTTCATAGATAGAAGCTCTGGATTATTGACAAGGCTGATTCAAAACATGCTGTGCCTTTCAAGGAAAAAGGTGAAGGTCACAGTCAGTGACCACGACACAGAAAGCCCCTCCAGCAAGCGCTGGGATTAAACCCCGGACCTTCTGCTGAACGCTTCACCCCCCGAGCCACCTAAAAGACTCCACAGCAACTAGTAACTGCAAGGTACGAATAGGCTCTAACACCAGGGTGGGCTTCAGTCAAAGGGGACATTCTGGAAGGTATGTAGATGTCTGTAGTTCTGTCATCATTTAAGATCTCCATTTTTTTTTTTTTTGATTGGGACAGTGCATGTTAATGAACAGAAATGACAGATGACATGACTGTAAACACACCGGAT
>JAQQAE010019375.1:0-10947 GCA_029823295.1 Pseudamia nigra | reverse complement strand
AACTTGTGGGGTGACGTCATCAAAAATGCTGTTTCTGAGGCAAAACCAAGAAATGCAGAGGAATTGTGGAAGGTTGTTAAACCATCCTGGGCTGGAAAAACCTGTTTACAGATGTCAGAAGTTGGTCGAGTCCAGATGTGAAGCAGTTCTCAAAAACAGTGGTTATACAACTAAACATTAGTTTAGTGATTCACAGGAATGATAAATCTTAACTGTTATTTCAGTTTATTGAGTAGATATTTGAGTTTGTAATGAAAAATGCAGACACTGCTATTTTTTTGAACAGCCCAAGACCATTTTTTCCTTTATTTTCTGTAAAGTAATTAAAATATTGATACTTTTTTCTTCGTGATATGATATAAAATATAATGTGAAGTGTTCCCAGTGAATGAAAATAAACAATATTATACGGATTCTGAGCTTTACTCACGTTTTAAAAAACACTGCTATTATTTTGAACACAACTGTACCGTAATAGTAACATTTGTTCAATGTTCACCTCTACTGTTTACAAAGAAAAGCAATGAAGCGACCAATATTACAATTAAATCACTGCAAATGAGCTTGACATGGAAACGTTAAAGATACTGTAAGTATATGTGTATTTTTCTCAACTCACCGGCTTCCTTTTTTCTTCTTTGCAGGTTATTAAGTAACTCCCAGGTCACATCAAGTGTCAGAACCAGAATGGAAATACAAAAAGGTCATTATTTCATTTTCTGCACATTAAATGTGAGCACTCAATCAGAAATCATAAAAACTAGTCATCTGTTTTTGTGTTTTGGATTTAGAAACAAAAAAAGTATTTTTTGGCAGCAGCAAACCGGAGCCTACATCAATACATCCTGGATCAGAATAGAGTGAAATTGATTCCCAGCATCCACTATTGTTAATATTCAAAGCCTCAAAAGCATGTGGAATAAAAGCCTGTTGGTCATCGAGTGCCGAACACCTCAAAGGAGCAGTATTGACCCACGGTTTTGAAGCACTGCTCCCCACTCGGGCCAGATATTGAAAGGGCAGAAAGTGTAACAGACTCTTTCACCTCCTCAAAGACTAGCATTATAGCAATCAGGGCAGCCTTCAAAGACTGTTCCCTTCCCAGTTCCCCAGAGCCTGCGCTGCATAGGTACGGCAGACAAGTCAAGTGGTAAATGTGTTCATTTGTAGGCGGCACTCATTTTATCGACTTTCCCGAGGCTATCTGATAGATGCTGCGTGAGGCTAGCTCAGCAGGGAGAGTCTCTTAACCAAAGGGCACCTGTCAACCCCAAAAATGGGTTCAACTATTCAGAGCAAGACCCGATGAATATTTTAATAAGAACGCTCTGATTGAAAAATAAATCTCACTGTGACTCTTTTGGGTAAATGTGGATACTATTAAAAGCACATAAACGTGGATTTACATTTTTACACTAAAGGGCACAAGGAAAAAATATCTTCTTCGCAATAATGTGTCAAAATGTAACCGCCAAAATATCAAAACAGAAATCAGTGGTGGTTTTTGCAGCTAAATTAGACTGGAGAGGTTGGTAGTACTCAAGTACATTTACCCTGTTACATGTACTTAAGCAGTTTTTTTTTTACATTTTCCGCTTACTCCATTACATCAATGGTGACGAGTGTCATTTTTACCCCAACTTGAGCAAAAGATGAACAAAAAAGTAACATATTAGCAAAAAATGACAAAAAACATTCAGGTTCTTTAGCAAAAAGAAAAATGCACAAAAACCAACAAAATGATATTAGAATTGAACAAAAATCAACAAACGAAGCAACAAAATTGAAAATAATTGCCTAAATTATCAAGTAGATAAACAAATGATCAAAAGAAGAAAAAATAAATAAAAATGATTAATAAAACGAGCAAAAAGTGAACAGAATAAGTAACAAAATAAGCAAAAATGATCAAAACCACCACGCAAATTCACAAAATGAACACTATAATCAAACAAGTTTTGCAACAAATGGACAAAATAAGCAGGAGAATGAGAAAAAAACAGCAAAACTATCAAGTACCTAAAAAAATGATCAAAATTAACACTATAATTGTACAAAACAAGCAACAAAATAAACAATAGTTGCTTAAATAATCAAGTAAAGAAACATTTAAGAGAACCAACATTAACAAAAATGAACAAAATAAAAATAAGCATCAAGCATTTTAACCTTTTTTGGATTTGTCACTTTACTGATGACAGTTAATGTGCCCTTTATATTAATCCTACCTCAATGCTAACAAACCTGTTCGTGTATGAATGAGTATTTCTGTTTCGATTGGATTCATTATCATTTTAAAAGTATCAATACTTTCACTAGAGTACTGTTTCTGTGAACTCTACTGACCACCGCTGGACTCACAGCTGACTTTATTTACCATCTTAGAATGGTTTTACAAAATGCATTCTCTTTTCCTGTCCCACACAGACAGTCGTGACACAGGAGTGTGTGCAAAACAAGATGCATGTCACGGCTCATGACGGCTGAAATGACCGGTGCCAGACGTCTGCTGCAAACACCAGAGTCTGATGGATGTCGCAATGGTGTTTCCTCCCACGGCGGAAAATGAAGCAAAAATCCAAGGAGTCATGTTGGTGCATGTGTGATGCAATCTGGAGCCAGCTCTGCACAGGCTGGCCAAGTGTGGCCTCAGATGGATCAGAACCACTACTGGTCATTACAGCTGCCGAATCACAAAGTGATCAGGAAGGTGATGATTTGTTAAAAAAATAAAATAAAAATTACCAGATGAAATGTACCTACTTGGTCTTAAATCAGAACTGGGGAAAGATGTTTGTGTTTGCATGTACTTTGGATTTTTAGTTTGGCAAAAAATGAGCCAACGGGGCTGAATACGACACACGCATCCCAAGACATGCTACACTTATACACTACCAATGCTTTGTAAATAAATGTTGTGTTGCAACCGTATGCTGAATGTGCAGAGGTTTTTTTCTATGTAATCACACCTGAGCCCCGTTTTAGGGCTTAGTTCTGGATGTGGTTTTTACTCTTCTTTCCCAATGTTACCCCCCCCGCCATGGCTCAGGGGTTGTGTAGGCTCGGTTTGCTGCCGCCTCCACCCCTCAGTGATAAGAATGTGAATTTCCCCTCTTTGCAGGATCAATAAAGTTGATTGATTGATTGAACACTCTGCAACTGAAAGTCATTAGTTTGGTCTCTAGGTGCTTCTTTGGGGGGAAAAAAACATGGGATTTGAAAAGCTGTTAAAAGTGATTTAAAAAATAATCAAGTTGAACAAAATGAAAAAAAAATAACACCAACATTTAGCAAAAAAAAAAAATCAATAAAAAAAATCTACAAAATGAAGAAAGTTATCAAAATAATCAAGTTTTAAAAAATATACAAAATAACATCAAATGTTAGTAACAATTATCAAAAGAAGCAACAAAATGAGTGAAATCAAATTAATCAAGTAAGTTAACAAAATGAGTAAAATAGCACTAGAATTTAACAAAAAAACCAGAAAAAATATCAAAATAACCAAGTAAGTTTAAAAAATATACAAAATAACAAAGATGAACAAAATAATGCCAAAATTTAACAAAATAAATCAACAAAATAAGCAGCAAAATGAGAAAAAACATCAAAGTAATTAAGTTTAAAAAATTAACAGAATAACAACTGTAGCAAAAAAACAACAAAATGAGAAAAACAAAACAAAATAATCATGTAAGTTTAAAAACTGTACAAAATAACATCAAATGTTGCAAAAAATTATCAAAAGAAGTAGCAAAATGAACGGTATTATCAAAAATAATCAAGTAAGTTAACAAAAATGAGCAAAATAACACTAGAATTTAACAAAAAAGTTAGAAAAAAAATCAAAATAACCAAATACGTTTAAAAATATGCACAAAATAACAATGATGAACAAAACATTGCCAAAATTTAACAAAAGAACTCAACAAAATAAACAACAAAATAAAAAAAAATCAAAAATAATTAAGTTTAAAAATTTAACAGAACATTAACTGTAACAAAAAACAACAAAATGAAATACAATAAAAAGTATCCAAAATATCATCAAATGTTACAAAAAATATTTAAAAAGCAACAAAATGAGCAGGATTATCAAAAATAATCAAGATAACAAAAATGAGCGAAATTTAAAAAAAAATTACAAATCAAGCAAAAATATTTTTCCAGTACAGCTTAAGCTTTTTGAGGACATTTGACTATTTTTTTTTTCTCATTTATCACATGTTTTCCATGACTTGAAAAGTGGCCAGTCATTTTCCAGGTTTTCCAGGATGCGTGGGAACCTTGGAAAAACAAATGAAGTTAGATTCACTGTACTGCATGCAGATTGACCCTGGGACTAGCACCTATGGCTCCGTGTTTGAAGACAAAAGGTCAAGGTCACGGGGTCAACAAAGTTCAAAGGTTTTGGCACATAGCAGCTTTATTATCAGAGCTGGGGCCACAGTCTAGCACACCTTATGAATGGCAAAGCACGTTGATCTTTAAGATCTGAAAACAGGTCATGAGGTCATAAAGCGTCAGGTACATATGACTCGAACGTTTACATGACGACTTACCGTTGAAACATATTTCACATGAGGGTTCCAGGCATCTCCAAGTGCAGTTGTAGTTATGAGGATATCAACTTTCAGAGCAAAGTCTGCAGGTGTGTCGTTTAAAATGCTGACAGATTTTGAACATTCACGCTGGTTCTTTTATGGAACCAAAGTGGGCACGTTGAAGGAGGTTCTTATTTAAATACAACGCAAATTAATTAATTTACTCAAATATGCTTAAGGATTAGTGAGACTACAAAAAAGTTGTCAAAGTCTCATGCTGTATGTCAAAATAAGACTCCATATTATGGTCTGTTCACTATGCTCTGCCCACCTTTAATGACATGACTAGAATAGAAGGGGTTAATGTGATCCAGACCACCTCATTCTGATCACTTTGACTTTACACTGCATACAAGGTGAAAACATAACCCCACTTCCAAAAAAGTACCAATGCTTCATATTACTGACCTGTTACCCGTTGACCTCACCAGTTGTCAAATGGTGCTCCAGTTATTTTTAATTTCAGTCATTTCCTTTTCCAGCCTTTGTTGCCCCTGTTCCAACTCTATTGAGATGTGCTGTTGCCATCAGCACATCAAGCTAAAATTTTCCATGAAATAGTAAAATGCCAAGTTTTATGTTGTTTGTGTTATTTTGTGAGTTAAATATGGAGTTATGAGATTTACAAATCGTTGAGTTCTGTTTTTAGTTGCATCTCCACTTTGTGGAATCGGGTTGTGCATGACTCACGCTGGTTTTGGTCAAGAGTCCGACATCCAGATAGCATGTGGATCCAGGGAACACAGTGACATCATCGTCCGTTATCTGGATGGGGGTGGGGGGAGGCAGGATTGAATAACATGGAGGTGGGATTTATGATCTAGACTGCAGCCCACTAAAAAAGTGAAATCAAGACATTTTGGCTTCAAATGTGAAGAGCTCTCACATGTATCTCAAAATACAGTGTAGCACAAACTCCAACAATAAAACATGGACGCCTCCCATTCCGTGACGCTTTGTCCTTATTTTCCCTTCGCAGCATGAAATAACATCACATTGTCCATCTTGAAATATGCATATAGTATAGCGATGTATTTTCCATTAGAGTAACTGTGGCTTTATTGTGTGGACAGAAGCATCTTCCGTTCTGCTTCGGAGCGATGACATAAATTCCAGGATGAAGTGTTTAGGAGCATTAACATCAATCATCCAGAAACTCGAGCTCCGAGTGCACCGACATGGGAAGGCCGCCGTTTGTCTTGGATAACAGAAGCATGTGTTGGGCTGTGGATGCGCGTATTGGCCAAGAAGGCATGTACGTATGGTAGATGTGGCGTAATCACCAGGTGAATTTGTCGGTTATAAGCTGGTGGGAGTTATTGAAGTCATACTAAACCCCAAAATGTGTTTTTTTGGCTGTAAATGGAATTACACATTCATTTTGTTGTTGTATTGGTAGTGTTACAGATATAAAAACTGGAGAAAACTGGTTAAAATGGCTTGGCTTATAATTTCCTGTCATGAAAGGTATTGAATTCTTCCCACCTCGATGTGGTGACATGGATGCACTTTTCCACTCATAATGGTGAATTTGAAGGAGAATGCTTAATAGAATCTCCATACACTACCAGTCAAAAGTTTGGCCACATCTGCTGCATCAGTGTTTTTCTTTTGTTTTTTTATTTTCAACATTGTGCGTTAATACTGAAAACATCCAAACTGTGAAAGAACACGTGTGTAGTAAATGAAACCCAGAACAGGTTTTATATTTTAAATAGTCTAGAATAGACAGCTTTACACACTGATGGCATTCTCTCATCAGAATCAGTGACCATCTTGTCAAGAGTTCATTTGTGACATTTCTTAGACTCTCAGTGCTACTACAACTAATGTACAAATTCATATTTTGGCAAAAAAGAGTAAAGACAGTCCATCATTACTTTAAGAAATGTGAAAAGTGCAGTTGCCAAAGTCATTGAACACGATGATGAGACTGTCTGTCATGAGGACCACTGAAGGAAAGGAAGACCAGGAGCTACCTCTGCTGCAGAGGGGAGGTCGGTGAGAATTTACACACCTCAGACAGCGTTAGAGGGTTATTGGAGTAAACACTGAAAGTTCTTGAGATTTTTTTTTTGGATTGACTGACCATCATTTCTTTAAGCAATGATGGACTGCCTTTTTTTCTTTACATAACTGGATATTTCTTACCAAAATATGCACTAAGAAGGCTATTTGACCCCGTACTTACCCTTCCTCTGGTATTCTAAAGGACATTAAGAAAGCAAGAAATGGCATAAATGAACTCTTGAGACAGCACACCCGGGAACTGAAAACCATTTTTGGTGGCTGCCTCATGAATCTGATGAGAGGATACCATGAGGATACTTTACACAGCTGTCATCGAAGCTGGGTGATTGCTACTGGACTGTCCTGGTACAGCCCTCCATGTGAAGATGGTGCAGAAGGAAGCACTGTCTTTAGTTACAGTTTATAAAAAAGGCTTTATTATAACAAACAGCACCATACAGGTTCAAGAAAACCTGGAGAGACCTCCTGCCTTCTTCCTATATATCCCCAGACTTGGTAAGAAGATGACCCCCGGAAATGTTTAAACAATACCAAACCTCCCTTCTTCTTTATTAGAGCAATTAACAGCTGTTTGTGTCATAAACATAAGGATATAATTTAAACACACAAACCCCGAGTGATCACACAGAGGTCAGTGCTTTTCCAGCATTTCAGACTTCCATTCCAGACTTCTTCCCCGGGTAAAAAAAAACAAAAAAAAAAACATAGGCAATAATACACCACGCTACCTCGAACAATCTAAAATATAAAACATATTCTGGGTTTTGAAACACTTTCCTCTTTACTACATAGCTCCATATATGTTGAAAATGATAGAAGCACCGGGACTGGCCTCTTTAACACTGCTTCCTCTTAACACATTCTACCCTTTAGAGTGGAAGGATTCTGAAAGTTCCTCTTGTCTAACACTGCAGAGCTACAACCAGGTGTTAATGCAAAGCTCTGTCATCAGATGACAGCATCCAGATTCAGACCACCTGTTATTATCAGTTAGGAGATGAGGTCTAAACAGCATTTCAAACCAATTAAAAATGATCTCATTATCTTAATAACATTTTGAAACTGCTGCAGCTTTCACCATTTCACCCTGTATTTGGACTAATAACATTAAAAATAACTGTGCAGTTAGTTCCGCGTAATTAGTGACGGGTTCAAAAATGAGCTGAGTTTATCAGCAGATCCCATTGTTGAATTCAGGGTGAGACAGTCATCTGTGGCCACATGATGAAATTAGAATGAAAGACGAGCTTTTTCCTTATCACTGCTCACACAGTTAGGTTTTTTTCTTACTGAATAACCCGATTAAAATTCAGTCCAGGCTTTTGTTTGAGCCAGTGAGGGCACCGCGCTCGTTTTCATTCTTCTTTTGAATTATTAATCAGGCAAAATTAATAATTTTTTTGCCAGCAGAAGAGGTTTTACATGTGGGGGACTGAATTGGACCGCGGGAGCACTGGCTTCGCTGGCTGTCACATACCTCAGATATGCTCATAATGTAATCGCAGGCATACAGCAGCAGAAATGGACCTGTCAGGGCTCTGATGCGGCACCTGTCAGCAGAGATAGGACGAGCTCCAACAGGATGTTAAGCTTCAGCTTGGAGTTCAGATTAAATCTGCGTTCTGCATGTGGTGTTTATTGAGATGTCAGTCTTGTTATGCGCTAGCCCATCTTCTACATTTCTACAATATTTTTCTAATTCAAGACTGTTTTCTACTGCAGGAATGTAAATGTCACCATGCCGTCGCGCCCTAGCTGTTTGTGCGCCGTGTTGCATTTCCCCTAAGGCATTTCCACTGAATACACTGTATACTTGTATATGCAGGACAATAAATAAACATGCAGTCAGCTAATATATAGATGGCATAAATTCACCAGAAATAATACCGACGTTGGGAAAAATATACACTAAAACTGAGAGATCTGAACTTTACTAAGAAAACAGAAAGTTTGACTGTGAGCACCGCCTCCAGATAAACTCAACATTTGCTGAACATCCTCATTACCTTCACCACACCTGACAAGATTTTAATCAAGGTCCTTCCCGGAATAGATTTTCTCTTTAGTTGCATTTAACCTGGCATTTAGAGTTGTCATTTTCCCGCTGTGGTTGGGAACCCTGTCACATTCTCTTGTTAAGGGCCTTAAAGTGTCAATCTACACTTGTTCTGAGTTCAGGTCCACCCTCTGCATGAGTTTGAAAAGTGTAGGAAGGAGTGTGAGCAGGGTCATTAGTGTGCAAATGTCCAGGAGTGGATGTGGGATGAAATCAAAGAGAGGCTCTCAAACTATTAATTTTGGTCTTTTGTGCAGGTTTTACCTTCTAAGAAAGGAATGTTCATAAAAATACAGTTAATATATCTATGTGTATGCTGTATTCAGAATATTTATGCTGCTTTTTCTCACCTTAGAGCCACCAAATGCAAAAACAAACATATTAAAAACAATATTACATATAAAAAGCGTCCCCCGATCAGAACTGGCACAGCTGAGGAAAAAAGACGTTTGTGGATCTCACTGAAAATGTGCCGCAAAGGCCAGCCTATTATTGATGATGTCAGCATCCATATTCTGGGTATAAAACCACACAGATCGGAGTTGTATTTGGATGAGACACAGCTGAATGACAAACCCCCCCCTCAAGACTCTCAAGGGCACGAACGCCTGGGAAACACAGACTGTAAATAGTTTTAGATTCTTGGCACTGTGAAGTAATTTCGATTGATTAATGACAATTATGTATCCTATAGTGTGCCAACAACAATTATTACCCCTTGCCCCTAGTTTCTTCTGTATCCGGGGGCAATGTTAAATTTTACCAATACTCACGGCTCCTGCCTTCTAATAAATAAATAATATCACACATCCTATGCACCTCCATAATCATCAGAATCTCAGCTAAAAATGTAACTAAACTGATTTCAGAACAACAAACCAGAGCCCACACAATAAATCATTATGTTCACAGTCAAAACATAACAACTCCACTGAATCTTTGCTTTGTCTTATACTGTGCTTCACAAACCAAATGTAAATCTAGATTGTAACAAACTCAATGAAAGCTCACACCGAGCTGAATCCAGCACTATATAACTTATGTGTACAACTTTCAAAACCACACAGCAAAGAGACAAGCAATATAGAAAAATCACCAGCGATGATAACAAAGATTCAGATTCAGATATACTTTATTGTCATTGTCAACGTTTCCATCAGCAAAGTTCATCTTACCTTCACTGTTTCTCATCAAAAGTTGCTCCAATGTAACTAAAACTTCATATTTTGGTAAATCCATTTGATATCTTTACACCAGCTATAAAATCACTCAACATTCTCTTCTTTTTGGACCATAACACCATGATGAATGTGAGCAGCCCTCGTGTGAAACAACATGTGCTTCCATGTTTTCGTCCGTGATGCTGCACAGCAGTGAACTGTCCATTTCCTCAAAAGATCAGGGTCCGCAGGAAATCTAAATAAACTGTGAGTGTTCGAACAGGAGTCTGCCACGCGACGATCAGGCATGACTGGCAATCCCACCATTTCCAGTTGAAATTTGGACACCGACATACACAACACAACAGAAATGGCTGGCAGACGACAGAAACAGCATCTGTTTGTGACATCACATTCAGCTCCTTCCCCACTGACCCTATTTTCCGGAAGCAATCGCATTTTTTTCTGGTGCTCGATTAAAAATCTATAAATTCCTGGTTTGTGAGTTGGCACTTGCACAATCATCATATGGTTCAAATGCTTCCGATGTGATTTAAACAATGACAAAAATGTATTTTTCGTGTCATATGCACTTTAAGCCTCTCAACTTAATTTTGTTGTGATCATCATAGGGGTGGCTACGGGCAAAGCTATGACCTCATCAGGTGATAGTCAAACTCTCTAGATAAGGGGAGCAGTATCTGTCAACAGCTTGGCTCTGTGAGCAGCAATTGTTGTTACCATAGATACAGAATCGACCTCCTTCACTCTTACCAGAGTCATGGTGAGGATTGCTTCGTGTTGGAGATCCCAGGGTGACCCCCAACACAGCTGTGCTAGCAGGACACCATCCACCAGCACGAACGTAGCCAGAACGTAGCCAGAACGTAACCAGAACTCTGGTAATAGCAACGGAGATGGACTGTACATCTATGATAATGACTGGTGTGAAGGCTAATGCTAGTCTAGCCCTTAGTCACCACTATGGTGAGAATGACCATAAGGAAGATCGGCACAGTAATCTGGCCTCTTGTTTTTTGCTCTTTCTAAAATGTTTAACTTTAGAAATCAATCAATCAATCAATCAATCAATCAA